>PVKZ01003052.1:0-46981 GCA_004027375.1 Macroglossus sobrinus
TTGTTAACCCTACAGTGACCTGACGCAGTTAAGAGGAGGGAAGAAGGGTCTAAAATGAAGTCCCAGCTAAAGCCAGCAAACGGGACGTGGGTGTGCAGGAGCGTGGTGGCAGCAGACGGGCATTTTTAAAGCGCCGTTCTTTGCCGCCTCAGGGGAGGTGCTGGTGTTCCTGGACAGCCACTGCGAGGTGAACGTGATGTGGCTGCAGCCCCTGCTGGCCGCCATCCAGGAGGACCGCCGGACGGTGGTGTGCCCCGTGATCGACATCATCAGCGCCGACACGCTGGCCTACAGCTCGTCCCCTGTGGTGCGGGGAGGGTTCAACTGGGGGCTGCACTTCAAGTGGGACCTCGTCCCCCTTCCTGAGCACGGAGGAGCGGAAGGAGCCACCGCGCCGATAAAGTAAGCCCCGCCCCCCACCCCGTTTTCGAAACACTCACCAGAGTTCTTCCAAGAGTACTTTTAAGATAATTCCTCCTCCTTCGCCAAAAGCAAAAGTGTTGGCTTAATTTGTCCATTAAAATTCTTGAGTGCTGACTGGATTTTACGCACTCTGCCAAGTCCCAAGGGAAGATTTATGAATGAGAAATTGTCCATGCCCTCAAGAAAGGCAGACGGAACCAACGCTATCCGGGGACAGTTGTCACGCACAGTACCGTGGGGTACTTGCCCTGTGTTCCGTGCTGTTTATGCGCACGTTTTTATCTTCAGTTCTTTGCTAGTGTGCATGGTGCCATGGAGAATATTTGATGCATAAGCTTTTTCTACAATCAGGATGTTTAGGACAGATTCCTACTAGTACGGTCACTAAGTCACAGTACGCGAAGTGTTCACTTCTCACCCTAGTATTTCCTGTAAACCTCTTCCATGTTATTCCTTTTCTTGTTTTCTTTCACATTTCTCATGCTGATTTCAGAGAGGTCTGTATGTATTTCTACTTTTTAAAGTTCTTGAATCTACTCTTATTTTTCTTGTAAAAAAAATAGCATATGCAAAAAGTACATATTTGCATACAGTAAATGGTTATAATGTGCACACCTGTGCAGCTGCCACTCGGGTCAGAAAACAGCATCCTGCCGACCCCCAAACAGCCCTCCTGGCGACAGCCCCTGAACTCGTCCCCAGGGCTGTCCCTGCCCTGACTCAGCGCTTCCTTGTCCCTGGCGGCAGCCTCCCCACTGGGGTCCGTCTCCTGGCCGTGTGGTTGTGCCCGCAGCTGGGCTTCCTGCGAACGAAGCCGTGGGACTGTTCTGTCTCGCTTCTACTCAACATAGCTTTAAAAATTCATCTGTGTTGGAGGACACAGCTAAAGTGGATTTACTTCATTGCTGTATAATATTCTAACATTTTCCCAGTTTACTGTTGATGGGGCGGTAGGGTTATTTTCAGCTTTTGGGTTTTTTTTATGTCACAAACGGTGCTGCTCCCAGCATCTTTATTCATGGCTACTGGAGTGAAGGCGCCTGGCCATCGGGCACGCCTCTCCTTGCTCTTGGAAGGTAGTGTGCTCCCGACCCCTCAGACGGCCGGCATGCCTCCGGCTCCTCAGCGGGCGTTTTGGTGCCCACCAACTTCCTCTCCTGTGAGCCAGACACGGGAGAGGGATGGAGACCCTGGCCGGTTCCCGGTGCCTGATGCCATCTGCTGACGGGCGGGTCGTCGTGTCCTGGTTTGTGCTGCGGTTGTGTGTGACGCCCGTGAACTGAGCACCCCAGCTCTCTCGTCCTCCTGTCGTGCATACTTGCAGCTGTTCCTCACATTACCTGCGGGGGGTCAGTGTGGGTCACCAGCACTGTCCCCTCCTTGGCTCTGCAGGCAGGAGCCAGGTGCCAGAGCCCCTCTCAGGAGAGCAGGGCGGCGTGTGGGGTCTGCCTGCATTCCTGGTCCAGGACCTTCTGACCTGTGGCTGGTGGCAGATGGTCGTGGTGACTCCATTTTGTCCTATGCTCTTTTGGATTGTCCATGTCCAAAAGAAGAAATGTGTGGTCTAAGGTTTTTCTAAAGTTTTTCTTTGCAAGTGCAAGAAGAAAGTACTCCAGACTGGTACACGTGTTCTCATTCTTAGCTTTTGTGCAGTTGCCAGTTTTTGCTTCGTTCATCATCTTCATGGATATTTGTTTCTTATCGTTTAATTTTTAATATTTTAATCAAAAACATGTATGTACTAACGAATCAAACAGCACTTAAGATAAAAGTTGCCAACTCTACCCCTTTTCTTCCTATTCTCAGTCCTTTCCCCGGAGGCAAATTCTTGTAACTGCTTTTATCTTTGGTCTTCCGTTTCTCACTTCGTTACCTCTAGATGATCCACAGCTGTAGACCCTCTCCGTAGGGAAGGTCTAGCTCACTGACATCACTCCCTGGTACTGGCTGCACCCAGTGTTGTTTGGTTATTCGTAGTTGTCGCATTGGTCCCTTTTGATGCTTTTAAACTGTTTGTGTTGCCTTTTGACAGCACTGACGGCCCTCCCCGGCAGTGAGGGCGTTAGCCCCTTTCTCCTTCTCCCCCTTGCTACCCTTTCTGTAAGCCGTTTCACTCTATTGATAACAGGTTGCTAACTTTTGATTTAACATTTAGATTTTTTAAACTTCCAACATTTTTCCTCTTCCAATACATATATTTATATATTTAAGAAGATAAATTTTCTTCTAATGGCTTTAGCTGTGTCACACAAATTATATATTATCTTTTATTTCAAAATATTTTAATTGTGGTATCTCCTCTGATGCATAGGTTATGTAGCAGTGCATTTATTTCCAGACAGATTTTTTATAGATGTTATTTATTGCTAGCTCAATTATACTGTGGTCAGAAAACATTCTATATGATTTTAATTTGCTTTATGATCTAGCATGCAGTTTCTGTATCAATTTCATCAAGTTTATTTTTACTGAAATATTCCATATTTTTGTTTTTAATTCACATGTTCTATCAGTTACTAAAAGTGGTATATAGTTTCCCACTTCAATTATATATTTGTTTCTCCTTTTAGATAATTTTTCATGTGTTTTAAGGCTGTTAACAGAAGCATGAAAGTTGAGAATTATTCAAACTATTTGTCATTATGAATTATCTTTTATTCTATACTTTTAGAATAGTGAAACATTTACTTTATAGTCTGACATTTATTAGTATAGCTGTTCCATTTTTATTTTTGATCAATTTTTGCACTGTATAACTTTTCTTCCCTTTCGCTGTCAATCTGTGGTCTTACATTTAGATGTCTCTTGTAAGTAGTAATATATATATATATATATATATATATAACCAGTGTGAAAAAATTGAGGGCATTTAGTTGATTACCTTCGATAGTATGTTTATGATTACAGTGGTAGTTTGCTTTTCTGTTATTTTTCTATCTAGCCTGCATTTGGTCTGAGTTCCTACTATTCTGATCCTAACAGCAGCCCCGTTGTTAGAGCGTACACATTCGTGCACACCGTTCTTCTAGTGTTGCCCTGGAGGCTGCAGCAATCACCCCTGAATTTTCAAAGTATGATATAAATTGGTACTTTCTCCAAACAATACAAGAATCTTGGAAAGTCTATATTTTAGTTACCTTCTTTCAAGTTAAGTGTTGAAATATATTTGTGTATTTTTAATCCTATAAGACATGTAACCACTATTCATTTAGGTTTACCCGTATATTTCTTCTTTTATGTTACTCTATTCTTTCTGCATCTGCGAATTTCCATTTGAGATTATTTTTATTCTGACTAAAGAACACATTGAAGTATTTCTTTTGACTGGACCTTCTGGGGATTACTCCTGTCTTTTTCTGAAAATGTCTTTTGTTTCCTCATTATTTTAAACAATAATTTTACACGATACCCAGTTCTAGATTGGCAGGTGTATTCTTTCAGGCTTTTGAAGGTATTCAAGAACCCCTGGCTTCTACTGTTTCTGGTGAGATGTTAGACAGTATTATTTTTGTTTCTTTTGCAGGTAGTCTTCATTGGCTGCTTAAATTTCCTGTCTTTATCAGAAGTGTTTTTTGGATATGCATAGATTTGACCTTTCATGTGATTTATCTTCCCGATTCCCTGGTTATTATTGTTCGCTTATTTAGTCCCAGACACTGTATGTGAAAAATTAGAGAGATGCATTCATAGCTGGGATGTTTTCTTCTTGCATAGAGAATTTCGCTCCACTTTTGGCAGGCAGCTTGGGACACTAGAATCCATGATCACCTAATCCTGTTTCGGGGAGCAAGGCGCCCGGAAGCGGGACTCGGCTCCACAAGGGCCAGTCCGCTTGGGTTCTCCCGCTATGGCAGGGCTCAGTCTTCTTGACAGTACTGACATTTTGGGCCTGATAAATTCTTCATTTAGCAGCACACCTGCTCGCAACCCATCAGGTGTCAGCACCCCCCACCCAGCTATAACAGCTAAAAATGTCTCCAGAAGTTAACGACATTCTTGCTTGGAGACAAAATCACCCTGTTTGAGAGTCACTGGTCCAATACGTTTGAGTACAACTGAAAGTGGCAGGTTTGTCTGGTCTCACCTTGGCAGGCCTAGTGGCTCTGTCAGACCATCAAAGGAATTAAATAATTCATTTTAGGTGGACTTCTGTCAACAATAGTTAAAGAGTACTTAGAAAAGTAGCCTTCGTTTGCTAGGTACCTAGCATTTATCTAGAAAATTCAGTTATGTGGCCTAGTTCACTCCCTGATGTTTCATAATGCTTAATGTGTTTCATGATGGTTAATCTAGTTGTTATTAGTAGTATTCCAGTGGTTCACTGAGTTTATGGTAGGTAACTGACTACGGAATTGACACCGTGATTATTTCCTTTCCTAGGTCACCTACAATGGCTGGAGGACTGTTTGCCATGAATAGAAACTACTTCAACGAGCTCGGGCAGTATGACAGTGGCATGGATATCTGGGGAGGAGAAAACTTAGAAATATCATTTCGGGTAATTTTATTTTTTTGCACGCTTAATTATTTTTGTGTAGTAGAATGTAATTTTCATTCATGATCTCGTATTTTCTGTAAATTCTTTTTGATTCTTTTTATTAAGAAATTGTCTTTAATGAATGTTACTCTATGGTACCCTGTGGTGGGTAATGATCATTTAAAAAGTCAAAAGCATCTAAGAAGGTTCATATATATATTATGAGGACTCAGGAGGGAGTCCTCCTGAGTCCTGTGAAGGATGGTTGAGTATGAACGCAGAAGACTTAGCGTGCGTTTACCTAGAGCCCCGTTCCTGCCGCACCGAGTTAGGGCGATCAGATTCCCCTCATTGCCAAGGCCACCCTGGCTCACACCTGTTACCAGCAGCCCCCATTCCACTTGCAGAAGTAGTTCAGTTTAGATAACAGGTTACATCACTCCGTGTAGTTACTGAATCCTTCACATAGACAGGTACCTCCAACTTGAGGAAGAAATTCACCTTTCATAATTTCTTCTCCAACTGCTCAGGTTGGAAAGATGACAGTGTAGGTGGGGTCTGTGGCTCAGGGAGCCGTTGTGGGTAAGACCTTCTTCCGAAAAGGTAGGCGGGGGAGCGGAGGGGACGGACTCAGACGTCTTCCCATTTCTCACCTCCGGTCTCCTGGCCTGGATGGCAGAACCCCCAGTCAGAGGCTAACGCAAGACCTTGTGCACGTGTCATTTTGTATTTTGGTAAATGTACTGACCACTGTGTTTTTAAAAGATAGATATTCCTTTCAAATTCTGAAGATTATATAGGAATTATCATTAGTTTGGTCTTATTTTGTAAATGAGGTAACTGAGTCCTACAAAAATTAAAATAACTGGCTAAAAGCAACTCAGAAAAGTTAAGGGTAAAATTTAGACCAGAACTAAGATCTTTTGAATCTTAACCTAGACTTAGTCTGTATATAATTTTTTTCCTCAAAAGAGAAGTTTATATACATTTTCTAAGAAAGTACCTTTCTTTGAAGTTGAAATTAGAGGACCTTTGAAGGTGAAATTAGAGGACCAGTCAGTAGGCATTCCTTGTCCCTAAGTCCTAAAGATCCAGTGTCTTCTGGTAGAATGTCAAGGGCAAGTGCGAGTTTTGGTCCATGTTAGTACGAGAGTAGCACATGTGACAGAGTTAGTTTCTTTTTAATCGGAAAGACAAATTTTTAAAAATATACCCTTTGACTTCCTTCTATTTGAATAGCCACTTATTTAATAAGGGTTAATTTCATGAACATTCTTATACTGATTTCACAGCACTGCGAGGCAGCCATTAACATTTATTTCGCTTCTGCCCAGATTTGGATGTGTGGAGGTACACTCTTCATCATCCCTTGCTCTAGAGTTGGACACATCTTCCGAAAAAGACGACCGTACGGCTCTCCTGAAGGCCAGGACACCATGACACACAACTCCCTGAGGCTGGCACATGTCTGGCTGGATGAGTACAAGGTGAGCTGAAATCCCTCCCTGAGAAGGGACAGGAAGGCCACCACTCCTCTGGGAATGGTTTCGGCTGTTTTTCACTCACAGTTCTGTTTGGGTGACTGTCTCCTGGGTTTTCTCCTCCTTTTCACTCAGTGTTTCAGTCATTGTTTGTTCTGACTCTTAATTTTCCAAGCGCCCCCTCAGTAAGAGGGATGCAGTCAGCATCAGAAGTTCTGTCTCTTTCCAGGGCTGTTCCCTCTGGTCCCTCTCCCGTGGCTCCCACAGAACCTGGTCTGGCTCCGATCTGTTGCCCACTGGGCTTCCCTGTGACCCGGTTCCCGCGTCCCCAGTCCAGTCGACACACGTGGCCTTCCTGCCATCTCCTCAGGCAGACGCAGCCTGCAATATTTTCTTTGGAACAGCTTTATTGGAGTGTAATTCACAAATCATTTTTAGAACATTTTGTCAACCTAAAAACAACCTCCATGTCCTTCAGCCACCATCCCCGCCTCTCCCCCAGTTCTAGACAGCGGTAAATGCCTCTTTACTTCATGGGTTTGCCTGTTCTGGACGTTCTGTACAGATGGACTCATGATAGTGTGCTCTTGTGTGACTGTCGTCTTTCATTTAGAATGTTTGCAGCTTCATCTACACCATACTGGGTTATTTATCAGTACTTTGTTTTCACTGCCAAGTAATATATCACATTTGTTTATCCATTCATGACGTGACGGACATTTGAGGTTTTTAGATATTTTGACTTATGAAAAAGGCTGTTGTGAACGTTTGCGTACAGTTTTTTTAAATAAGCCTTTATTGGGCACCTACTATATACCAGGCTGTTTGAGGGATACAAAGATGACTCGGGGGTGCGCACAGTAATTTTTACCACGGAGGTAGATGCTAGTGGAACAGGAGCGTGAAACACTAACTGCTGGCGAGTCAAAGCAGGGACTCGTTTTACCTCTTCCCTCCACTGTGAGGCTCCTTTGAGGTCCAGCATCTTTGAATCATCACCGTGTAACATAGCAGCTCTCAAGATATGGTCTGCAGCGCACACTTGAGGTCTGCTGGGCGGTGCTCTCTTCACTCAGGTTAGGAGAACATTTGTCGTCTCACTGTGCTGACGTTACACCGACGGGGCAGACGCAGCAGGGTGGAATGGCTGGCGCCTCAGCGCAAAGCAAGGCATTGGCACCAAGGTGATATTAACAAAGCCAGTTCCATCTAAGAATGTCACAGTGAAGTAGTAAAAGCTAACCGTATTAGACCGCACCACGTCTCATGGTCCGTCTTCACGTCGCGCGTACAGACAGTGCTTTTGCTGGGTTCTGACGACAGCAGTGGACACTCTGTGCAGCCCGAGTTACAGCCGAACTAGCCCCTTTTCTCCAGGGAGCACTTTTCATGTAAGAGAATGACTCACAAGCCATGGGGATTCATATGTGTGACTCTGGCAGACATTCTCTCAAAAACAGACCAACTGGGCCTGTCCCTTCAAGGAAAACAACTTATAGCGTTTGTTGTAAATGATCAAGTTCAGGCTTTCAGGCAAACTTGTATCCTTCACCATGAGCTTGGTAGATCTCGGTACTTAAAACCTTTTCTGATGAGATTGGTAGTGATAGTTATGAATATAATTTTGGGGTGTTACATATTTGGAAGAACTTCACAGCCTAGCAGGACCAGTATTTTCTAAATGACTGATGCACGGAGTGGTAAGAGTCTAGTGTGGTAAGATGCCCATTCAGAGAGCGGGACGACTGGCAGATTCTAACGCCACAGTCCAAGAGCTCAGTGACACGCCTGCACGTTCCACATGGCAGCCGGCCTTTAAAAACTACTGGGTTTTAACGCAGTATCAAAAGAAAAGCCATCATTATCTAAAAGTTATAAAAATGTTCACGAACTCGTTTTAGAAATATATTTAACCTAAGAACCTATAGTAGCCAGTTGAATACAGGTCAGAGAATTCAGCTAACTTTTTATCCAGACATTGAAAAGAGTTGCAAAAACAAAGTGGTGTCACTGTTCTCATTAAAGATTTTGTTTTTGTTCAAAGCATGTTATTAATGTAAGTGGGTAATAGGTTTGTTACTGTTATTTTTAGTGGGTTAACCAAAGGTTTTAAATATCTGAATTATAACTAAATGGTAAATAGCAGCAGACGTAACTCCTAGAAATATCACTGCTGGGAGTATTCAGTCATTTTTGATAGAGTCCTGATGTTGGACAGGTTGAGAACTGCTCGTTTCCTATGTAGCCTGTTTCACTGATTCCAAGATACACGTTTTTATGTGTATCTAGCCATTTCTAAAACTGGGGTGCATCTTAACAGTTTAAGATGTCTTGTCAATTACAAACCTAATTGTGTAACAGCTTTCCATTTTTTTTAGCAACATTAAGACACTGGCATAAAAAATGGTTTTGGTCATAATCCATTTTTTTAGTTCTTTGGACCTCAGTATAATTGATAATTATTTTAAAAATCTGTTCTCTTATTTTTCAATTTTCTTTTAAATTCAGGAGCAGTATTTTTCCCTAAGACCGGACCTGAGGACCAGAAGCTATGGGAACATCAGTGAGCGTGTTGAGTTGAGGAAGAAGTTGGGTTGTAAATCATTTAAATGGTATTTGGACAATATTTACCCAGAGATGCAGGTATCTGGACCCAATGCCAAACCCCAGCAACCCATTTTTATCAACAGAGGGCCAAAACGTCCCAAAATCCTTCAGCGTGGAAGGGTAAGGAAGTAAATCTCAAAGTTGTATGATACAGTGTCATTGCAGACCCAACAAAATATTTAGTAGGAGAATTTCCTCCACTCAGGAGTAAGTCCTTAGAAATTTTGGTGTCTTCATTGTTAATAAGATTCTTTACTTGCCAGTGTAAAGGGAGCATGACTTCTGTGGGTTATATACTCGCTTGCTCCTTAGAGGATACATATAAATACACAAATAAAGGCAAGGTGTAAGTACAAAATAAATTTGGCAGAAACCTGTCCAATTAGGAAAAGAAAAGGAGGAATTGGGGCAGCTGGACACGGTTCAGCTGGGCACTGACCATGGACAGGAAGTGCGGGTGGCTAGGGTCTCGGTGGTGGCAGCCATCTGAGCTTAGACAGCCCACCGACCCCCCACATTTCTTCAGATGATCCCCTCTGTTTCCTATAGAATTTCTTCAGTTTTATTCACCCTTACATTTTAGAGGCCTAGCCAGAAAATCATACATTTTTTCTGAATAATTTCTTAGTTAAGTGTAGGTATTACCAATTGTTGCCAGTTTTCTCTTGTGTTAAAGAAGGCACTTTCTGGATTCTTTCACCATGCCATTCTTTGACCTATTAAGTGGGTGGAATTAAGCCTTCTCGTTCTGTCTTAGAAGATTAAAAAAAAAAAAAAATCAAGACGTTATTAGGTGCTTTCTCATCAAAATGGGTGCCAGTGTGAGTCCACGTGGCTGAAGTCCCTTACCGTTATTAGCCCTGCCCTGTGGCTCTATCTCATGTAATACTTCAGCCCCTTTATCCAGACTGAGTCGTCTGCTGCTTTTACGCATCTCACTTTGGCATTCCTGTGGCATTTATAATATGCATTTATCTCCAGTTTAGCATGTATATTACATTTAATTATGTACTGTTTGCTTTACGCCTTTTGTTCTTATTTAATATCATTTTAAGGTTTAGTGCAGAGATGATAGTTTTTTTCCCTTCCATGTAGATTAGTAAACTTGTAAGTAGAATTCCTACGACACCGCCCGCAGATACTGGTAAAGTACCCTGGAACCCTGAAGTCTGCCATGATGCTCGCGGGTGCCAAACCTCGGAGTAAAAACTGCTGTTTCATGACCTCTGGACTCTATGCCTCTGGGATAATGTTCGCGTTCACGAGCAGTGTCTTCCTTTACAGCTCTATCACCTCCAGACCGGCAAGTGTCTGGTGGCCCAGGGCCGCCCGAGTCAGAAGGGAGGCCTCGTAGTGCTTAAGGCGTGTGACTACAGTGACCCAAATCAGGTGAGTGAGGCTTCTGTGCGCGCAGCCCGTCGGCAGGTGTCCTTTAGTGAAGGGACAGGCAGGCTTCAGGGTTTTAACCTAACCTTAACGCATACGGATTAGGAGTTGGGAATGACTCCAGAGATCACCTGATACAACTGTTTTCATCTGCGTACTTTTCTACCTCTGATCAGTTTGTCAGAGTAGCATTTTCTTTGTTCAGAGCATTATTTGTCCTTCTCAGTTATATAGAAAATTTGTCCTAAATGGCAAACAAGTGTACTTTTCCCGTCCCCCTTGGCAGCCATCAGCAAGTTCTCCATCTGTGGGTCTGTTTCTGGCTTTTGTTCATCTTTTTTAGTTTCCACATTTAAGTGAGATCATAGGTAATTGTCTTTCTCTGATTTTTTTTCGTTTCGCTTAGCATAATACTTCTAGGTCCAACCATGTTGTCACAGATAGTGAGATTTCATTCTTTGTTGCTGAATTGTCCGTTGTATGTGGACCACATCTTCTTTGGACAGCTGCTGGACAGTGAGGTTGCTTCCTTACTTTGGCTTACTATAAATGATGCCGCAGTGAACACAGGGGTGCCTATTTCTTTTTGAATAAGTGTTTGTCTTTGGATAAATGCCCAGAAGTGGGATTGCTGGGTCATATGGAAATTTCTGTTTTCCATAATAGCTACAGCAATTTACAGTGCATGAGAGTTCCCTGTACATCCTGCCAACACTTGTTTGATTTTTTTTTGATGACAGGTGTGAGGTGATATCTCATTGTTTTAATTTGCATTTCTTTCTTTAAGCATCTTTTTGTATGTCTGTTGTCCATCTCTGCGTCCCCTGGGAGAAATATCTGTTTGGGTCCTGTGCCCATTTTAATTGGATTTTTTTGGCTATTAAACCTTTATTGGGGGGTATCCTTTGCTGTACAAAAATGTTTTAGTTTGATGTCGTTTTGTTTCCCTTACTTGAACAGATATTTCCAAAAAGGTGTTGCTATGTTTTCTCCTAGAAGTTTTATGGTTGCAGGTCTAACATTAACTTTTTAATCCATTTTATTTTTGTATGTGGTATGAGAAGTGGTCTAATTTCCCCAGCACCACTTATTGAATAAGAGACTGTTACCCCACTGTACATCCTTGCCTCCTCTGTCGTAGATTGACAGGATAAGCAAGCATTTATTTCTGGGCTTGCTATTCCATTGCTGTGTGTGTCTGTTTTTATGCCAGTACCATACTATTTTGATTATTGTAGTAGTAGTTTTGTAGTTTATTAGGGATCATGATACTTCCCCACTTCATTCTGTCATTTCTCAAGATTTCTTTGGCTGTTTGGGGTCTTTAATACTAAGTGTTGTATGGAACTCTAAGTTCTAATTCTGAGAAGAATGCCATAGAGATCATATCAACTTTATTTGTTTTTAAGTAGTAAAGATATTTTAACAATATTAATCCTTTCAATCTATGAACAAGGTATATATCCTTCCATTTATTTGTATTTTTACTTTCTTCAGTGTTTTACACTTTTCAGAGTACACTTCTCTTATCTCCTTGGTTAAATTTATTCTTATTTTATTCTTTCTGATGGACCGGTAAGGGATTATTTTTTTAATTCTGATCATTACTGGTATAAAGAAATGATAGGTTTCTGTATATCAATTCTGTTTTCTGCAATTTAAGTGATTATAATCCTGTGAGTTTTACTTGTCTGATTGCTGGGACTTGAGGTTATGATCTTTTATTTTCTTCCTTAGATGTGGATTTACAATGAAGAGCACGAATTGATTTTAAGTAATCTCCTGTGCCTGGATATGTCAGAAACTCGCTCCTCAGACCCACCCCGCCTCATGAAGTGCCATGGATCAGGAGGGTCCCAGCAGTGGACCTTTGGGGTGAGCAGCTGGCTTAGCGATGATGGGGAGGAGACAGAAGGGGCTAAGTGAGGGAGCATGACAGATGGACTCACTGTACCTTGTAGAAGGTAGTTCCGAGTTGGCAGCCTTCCACAAGCAACCTTAAACGTTCCATGTCGCTTCTGGATTACTGTAGTTTCTTTACCATGGTCTGACAGTTTTAAGTTGACACACAACTGGTGGAATTTTTTTCTTCCAGAAGAATAATCGGCTGTACCAGGTGTCAGTTGGACAGTGCCTGCGAGTAGTGGATCCACTGAGTCACAAAGGCTATGTTGCTATGGCAATCTGTGACGGCTCCTCCTCCCAGCAGTGGCATTTGGAAGGTTAAGGCGGAGGCCGTGGCTGGATGCTGAGTCACCGTACTGGTCCTATGGAGATGCCTGGGAAGATGAGGTGAGACGGCAGCTGTGCTAGAGACTGGAGCACTGCGTGGCCCTCAGCAGGTGAAGAAGTGTCTCACCAAGACAGTAGCTCGTTTTGCTGTTAAGGAAGGCGGTCTGGCTTAAGGGAGGAAACCAGAAAACAGTTTTACTATAAAGGGAAATATCCAGGACATTGCTAGGTCTATTGCAATTATGCTTTTTAATCCCCTTTAATGCTGGAATGGCACTGATCTTATCAGGAACTGGTCTTGATTTCCTTAGAAGACTTCGTAGGAGAGTTAATTTTACACAAACTGATTGAATCCACATGACTTAACTTCAAGAGGCATTTATAAGATCGTATTTAAGCAGTTAACTTATAAGTTATTTTGATGAATTATGGTACTAGCTACACTTAAAATAAAGGATCCTGTTAATTATTTACTCATCTTCTTATATTGGGGCCTCAAGTCTGAGCTGTCCTATATATGCGACACACGGTAAGAAATACACTTGGATTCAGCCGATGAACCAGTATGCTAGGTAGGTAAGTTTCACAGCTTGAATTACGTGGATTTGCATACCTGACATTAGATTGCCTGTGAAACATCCAGGTAGCGTTAAGTAGGCTGTTCGATATAGAGGTCAAGGGCTCATATTTATCTCAACTTGAGATGTAAATTTAGGAATCACCTGTAAATACTAAATGTTCAGCTATAAAGTATTATATCTCAGAGACAGTTCTATGGGGTACTTCGTTATTTTATCTTGAATCACAGCAGCTTAAGCACCCATTTAGGACCATGCCAGAGTCTGTCTATATCTTAATCTTTTTAAAGTTGAACGACAAAGTCCAGGTGGTATATAATAGAAAACAAAACAGCAAGATGGTAGATTTAAACTCAACAAAATGAATCTCATTAAGTATAAATTAAATGCCCCATTTAGAAGGCATCCACTGTTAGATTGGATAAAAATGCAAGACCCAACTCTATGCCTATAAGAAACTAAATATGAAGACACAAATAAAAATAATGGGCAAATGTATGCATGATGAACACTACTTGTAAGACATCTGGAGTAACTATATTGTCAGTTCTTTACAAGGAAACAATCTCAACATTTATATACCTAAGAACAGAACTTCAAAATGCATACCACGGGAGACATTATCCACAACTGTAATGAGATTTCAACGTACCTCAATGATTGATGAAACAAGTAGACAGGTGATCACAATCAGGATAGTCAAGGTGACATAATTAACATTTATGGGACCCCCTCACCCAATAAGAATAGACTCATCCATGTACACATGAAACAATTACCAAGTTAGATTATGTTCCCGAATGTTGTCTCAATTTATACAAATTCAACTCATAAATATCATATTCGAAACCAATAATAAAGATAACTAGAAATTTTTCACATATTTGAAAATCTACCAGTGACATACTTCTCAATAGCCCATGGGTCAAAGAAATCAAAAGGCTATTTTGAACTGACTAAAAACACACAACATTGCAAAGTTTGAGAAATTTATAGCACTGCTTAAAATCAGTGATGTAAATTTCCACCTTAATGGAACAGAAAACAAAGAGTATCAAACTGCTAAAACCACCTCTAGTCCAAAAAAGACACAAATTACTAACATCAGTTAAGACTGGCAGCCTTACCAGACACCCTGCAGATGTTAAATGACAAAAAGCAATAGGAACTCAATCACTGGTGCTGGGAACCCAAAACGGTACAGCCATTTTAGATGATTCGATGGTTTCTTAGAAAACTAACAATCTTACCACATGATACAACAATCAAGCCTCTTGGCATTCACCTGAAGGAAGTAAAAACTTATGCCCACACGAAAATCTTATTTACAGCAGTTTCATTCCTCACTGCCCAAACTTGGAAGTAACTAAGATGTCCTTCAGTAGCTGAATGGATAATCTGTGGTCCATCCAGACAGTAGATTCAGGGTTCAAAAGAACTGGAAACTTGAGGAGCCAATCTGAAAAGACTATGTACTGTATGATTTCAACTACATGACGTTTGGTAAAAGACAAAACCATGGAGGCGGGAGAGAGGAGTAGGCAGAGCACAGAGGGTTGTTAGAGCTACCACTGATGCAGGATGTTGATGGCGGGGAGCTGGGGGCGTGTTCTATACTCTAGTCAGTTTTACTGTGAATCTAAAACTGCTTTAAAAATATATTGTTTTTAAAAAAAGTATAAGGATTATGACCAACTTTATGTCAACAAATTAAATGGAGAAATTCCTTGAAACAAATTACCCAACTTCCCTATAGAGACAGATAATATAAATAGCCCTATACGTATTAAATTTAATCTGTAGTTTAAAAACCTTCCCCCAAAGAAAACTCCAGGTACAGATGGTTTCATCGATGAATTCTATCAAACAGTGGAGGAAAAACCTACACCAATACACAAACTTCTGTGAAATTTTGATGAGCAATTTTAAAAGCAATACACCAGAAAACTACGGACCAATATCCTTCACGAATACAGAAGCAAGACTCCCTTAAAAGCATCAGCAGATCAAACCCAGCAATATGTAAAACGGGTGATGGCTGATGAAAAGTGGGTTTGATCCTAAGAATAGAAAGCTGCTTCAATTTTACAGCACCAAACAAATATGACAAAATTCAACACATGATAAAAATTCAGCAAACTAAAAATGGAAAATTCCTCTACATGATAAATGACATCTATAAAAAATGATAGTTTCATAGAAAGAAAAAGACAAGTAGGAACAAGGCAAGGATGCCTGTGCTTACCTTACCAGTCCATTCCGCATTTGCAGTGAAGGTCTCAGCCAGTGTAGTTGGGGAGAAAAAGAAGCATGTACATTTGGAAAGGAAGAACCCGAACCAAGACAGTGATCAAGTGTGTAGAAAATCAGTGAGTTTTCAAAAATACTACTAAATAGTAAAAGTTTATTAGCACAAAATAAAAGGTCGATATAAAATTGAATTGTACTTCTCTACGGTAGCAATGAGCAGTTTAAAATTGAAAGTGATGGCTTTATAATTAAAATTTACAGCAGTATGAAAAGTATGAATGATAGAAAGTAAGAAAGTACGAAACATTGCTGAGACAAAATAAAAGACAACAGAAATAACGCAGAGCTATACTGTATCTGCGGATCAGGAAACTTGGTATTGTTAGGATGTTAATT
The DNA here is from genome assembly GCA_004027375.1 of Macroglossus sobrinus. Taxonomy (NCBI): domain Eukaryota; kingdom Metazoa; phylum Chordata; class Mammalia; order Chiroptera; family Pteropodidae; genus Macroglossus; species Macroglossus sobrinus. Next base: position 15,831 of record PVKZ01003052.1, read on the forward strand.
CTCCACAATTTATCTTCAGATCTACATGCTGTCCTCCATCAAAATCCCAGCAGGCTTTTTATACCTCACCATCTAATACTCAAATTTACCTGGAAATGCATACAACTGAGTGGCGAAAATAATTTCGAAAAGGATGAAGTTGGAAGGCTTGCACAGATTTAAGACTGGTTGTGACACTGGCTATCGGATAATGAAGAGACAGGTGCAGCAAAAACAGACCCACACATACTGGGCAACTGATTTTCAGCAAAGGAGCTGATACAACTCACTGGGGAAAAGTCCTCGTCAGAGATGGCGCCCGGAGAGCTCCATGTCCCCGGACGGACACGAAGCCTTACGTGGTGCACACGGACGACTCCAGAATGGGTCGTACCGCCAAGGGGGAAAACGCAGGAGCATAGGAAAAGATCAACGAGGTGAGCCACGGACTTGTATCCAGAACATAGAAACAGGGCTTCAAATTCAGCATAAACACAGCCCCATTTTTAAAATGAACCAAATACTTGAAGAGACGCAAAGATGTCTAAATGGCTCAGCATGTAAAAAGGTGTTCAGTGTCACGGTCATCAGGGAAATGCAAACTAAAACCACAGTCAGATGCCACTTCACACCCATGAAAATGACAGAAATAAAAAGGGACTGACCTGGGTTCTGAGGAAGTGGCAGAGAAGGTCGTCGTGGCACAGCTGTGCGCTCCCCCGTCAGTGCCCTCAGCATTCACAAAGCAGCCAGGCGACAAGGTAACCCCACAGGCTCTGTAATAAAGTGGGTTGGGGAGACTTAGTCACCGTAAGATCTGTGTGTTATCAGCATGTGTTGACAGCAAAAGGAAGCAGAAGTAAACTACCCAACTTCCCTGTAGAAACAGCCAGAGTATTAAACCAATTACATTTGTAGTTGAAAAACCTTCCACAAAGAAAAGTCCAGGCATAGATGGTTTCACGGGTGAGTTCCAGCACCCAGCCTCTGTGCACCAGCGCAGAGTAAGAGAAGCCGAAGCGGACAGCAGGTTTTAACAGGGAACTGGGGGTGCATCTGAGAACGGCAGTGAGCCCGGGCCTGCGCTGTAGGCCAGGGTCCCAGCAGGAGCACAGACTGCTGGGAATGGGATGAAAACTGAGGACAGGGTAAAAGAGAAAGGAAAGATAGAACTTGGCGAGGTGGAGGAGGGACGCAAAGCCAGGCGACTCGCAGCAAGCCGCCGTGCTGCCGGGACCACACACGCTAGGAGGTGGCGCCGCCGTCTGAACCATCCCTCCTCACACTCCGGCTAAACTGAATTCATCAGTGAGCAACAGAAGAGGGTCAAGGTCAAGTCCCATACAAGGTTACTATGAGAACGAAAAAAAGTCTTAGAGAAACCCAGTTCTGTCTGCCTCTTTGTGGGTCTCCTTCACTGCTCACACCTCCGGGTCCCCAGACCTGCAGAGTTGTCCCCACACTAGGCGGTTCTCAGACACCAGCTGGGCATCCTGCACTTCACCTCAGCCGCGACACGGGCTACCTGGACACAGCACCAGGTCCCGAAGTCCAAGGGCTCAGTTCCACAAGACACTGCCCCACACCCAGTCAGATGCCAGCAAGTCCAGGGTACCACCCACACTCCTGACACGGGACCCTGCCCTTCGGGTTCAGTTAACTTGCTAGAGTGGCTTTCAGGACTCCGGGAATCAGGTCACTTAGCGTCTGCTGGCTCATGACAAAAGCACGTGAGAGAGGACAGAAATGAACATGCGGAGGGAGGAGATGAGGCAGCCACGAGAGCCACCAGCCCGGGCCCTCCTGGGTTATGGAGGCTTCATTACACGTGCAATTGATTAAATCCGTCACTGGCACCGGGTTTGACCATCAGCCCCTCTTGCCCGGGGTGGGGGAGTGTTGCGGTGAAAGTTCCCGCCTTCTCTCCCGTGCTTGGCTCCCTTGTACCACATTACCATGACAGACACCTCTATCAGTCCTGTGACTGAGGGAATTCCCAGGGTTTTAGGAGCTGTGCCCGACATGGAGACAGAGACCACATGCGCATCTCTTATTGTGAATCAGTGTCACAGTTTACCCCCTGGTTTTGGGAAGTGGACCTCAAATAGCAAAATAACTATAAAAGTCAGACGGCACGTCACTGGGGTGTCACCCAGTCATTCATAATGCCAGCCATCATCGTGTTATATTAAAATGCCCCTCGGGGTCCGCAGGCTTCTGTTCCATCTGGTTAGCTTCCAAAATCAGGAGTGGGCTCAGCAGGATGATTGCCCTTTCAGGCCTCAGGTGTAATCAAGCTAGTGACAACAGCTCACGTTCTGGAGGTGCTACTACGATACTAGAGTTCTCTCATTGCATGACACAACCCACTTATTCCTTTAAGCTCAGCTACTAGTTTCCCCTTTTTCCATTTGTACCCCAATTTTTCCAACTTTGGAAGGTACGTTTGCTGTGGTCACTGTGCTGGTCTACACTGCGGGCAGCAATGCTAGTCTGGTAAGCCCTGCCCCCTCCGCCCGCTCCTGTCCAGACAGGGTCACCAGGTGCAGAGAGAGTGGGCTATCTGTCCTAAGCACCAGCTTCCACGGCTCTGCACAGCTCACTCACCGTCAGCCCCAGCCCTGCCAGATGGGGTGATGGCACGTCCTGCCCCATCGAGCCTTGAGGAATTCTGACGCAGAGGTTAAACACAGGCACAGTTTCTCAGAAACCATCCCTGTTCACAGCCCTGTTCTGTAAATACTGCAAGGGTGGGGGGCGGGGAGAATAAAGCTGAGGTGATGAGGGAGGAAAATAAAAGCACAGGACATGCTCGCAGAACCGATCAAAACTATGACAGACTTGTCCAACCAGCTACGAGACACGAACGGGAAATGACCACCTGACGCAGGATTCGGAAATTCAGAACTGTGACAGAACTCAAGAATTAGAAATCAAAAGAATAATTTTAGAAATTAAAGGAACGTGGGGCAAAGAAGCATAACAAAGCCTTTAAACGAAATTGAATTTAACAAGAAAAACTCATAAATCAGAAGTGAGAAGAATTCTGCTTCCGGCCAAGAGGGAGTAACAACATCTACACTTGTTTGGGACAAAGTAGAAAAGTAGGAAAAAGTACATGAAACAACTCTGCAGACGGGACTGCTGGACGGTGTCCCGAGAGACACGGCGAGCCCACACGCATTTCAGCCTGCCGTGCAGGGAGGGGAACCCCAAAAAGGCGGCTGGGCTTGCGGAACTGAGACAGAATGGGATTCAGGGAGGCCGGAGCGGCTGGAATGCGCCCACACAGCAGGCGAGGGCGCAGGTGGCCGATAAAGGGCCCGAACGCGCACATGGGGTCTCAGTGGCTGTGTCAGTCAGCCCGCAGGTAAAGCGTGACTCCATGACACCCCGCCGAGAACAAGAAAACAGGGATAGAGCCACTCCCAGAGGCCCCATGAGGCTGGAACTGGCCAAGCTCTCACTGAAGGCCCAGGGCACCCCGTGTGCTCCCCAGAGGGCCATCTGTCAGTGGCAGGGCGAATACGACACATCCTGACTGTGCTTAAAGAGCCAGCTTCGAAGGGAGGAAACTCATTCTCAGGTAACTCAGGTGCCACCAGAGTAAAGTAACACTGTAACGGGCAACAACAGAATCGGCTTGATAGCAGGGACCCTGGACTCCAGTAACCACCGCGAGACACTGAAAAGGCGGGAAAATGTAAGCTGTGAACCAGCAGGAAAAGTGATTAAACAGACCGAGAAACAAAGAGATGACAGAATCGGCAGGCAGTGGTATTAAAAACAGCTGTTCTATATGTGTATATATACATATATGTTCAGTGCACTGAAAATCTTTAAGGAACACCTGAACATAACGAAGACAAACGGAAAGCTGTCAAGGGCATGAAAAATGAAGCAAACCTGAGACGCTGTCACGGACAAGAGGAGACTCGGGAGGCGAGACGACCCGATGGGCGTGCTGTCCTGGGTTGGCGCCCGGAGCGGAAGGACCTCACTGCCGAGCCGGCCGGCCAAGTCCGAAGCAGGCGGCACTGCACAGCGATGCTCCGAAGTTCACGTGAGTCCCGGCAGCTGTGACTCGGGAAGGTGCTCACGCCAGCGGAGACGAGGAAGGGGTGTGGGGACTGTGTGCCATCCTGCAGCTTTTCTGTGAACCTGAAATTATCCCCAAATAAAAAGTTTATTTAAAAGACCAGTTGCTACAGTGCAGTTTACTTAACGCACATGTCTGAAGATGTTCATCACGGCGTTATTCGTGAGAAAAATCTGTGAACTACCTAAACAGCTCCTAGGGTGTTTATCTTTCCTTTTTGTTTTTCCTCCCCCTGTGTGTTTTAAAGGCTACCATGGATTTTTCTAATCATAAAACGTTATCAAACATTTTTACATGATTATAGTATTTTATACTGTCAAGAGTGGTGTAATAATTTCATAACCTGACTGTCTTGCCTTCCTGTGTCAGGGTCCCAGTGGGAAACAGAAGGCTCGGTTCTGGGTGGCTCTGAGGGGACACTCACCACTTTGAGGCCGCGGGGTCGGGAGGCACTGCAGCCCCCAGCGGAGACACTCTGGTCCTTCTGTCCTGCCCTCCTGCTTCCTGCGGGTGGTGGGAGGCAGCCGAGAGTCCCTCTGCCTCCAAGAGCAGTTTGAGTTGAACTGTACGTGTCGCTCTCACAGCGGGACAGGAGGGCTGGGAGGCTTCCTGGGGCCATCAGGGAGGACCCTGAAGGACAAAGTTCTAGGCGAGATGCAGATGGAGCACCAAGGGCCTCCGTGTGCACGTCCAGGTCCGGGACAGCACTTGGACCTGACTGCGAGTTGGTGCCCGTGGGGAGCAGGAGTGTTACAGTGTGACGGTTCCCCAGCTGGACAGTGGTGGCACCAGCAGTTGGGGAGTACTGGTGGGGTGGCTTCGGGGAAGATGATGATTGAGGGTTGTGTTGTTTTCATGGTCACGTGAGCAGGCTGGCACCGTGGTACTGAGCAGGGTGTGACCCCTAAGGGGTTGGTGTTAACAGATGCTGGGAAAGTTGTCGCCACATTGGACACATCAGATGAGGCCAGCTTGAAGAGCGCAGAGGGCCACAGGGCCGAGGACGGAGGTGTGGCAAGGACGAGGTAAGTCGAAGCCGTGGGGACACCGGCAGCGGGGACACCAGCGGGGCGGGTGAGCGCAGTGGTGGGCGAGGCGGAGGGAAACCGCGTGTTGTGGGCCTCAGGCGAGAGGCATCCAGGTCGTGGCCGTTCCCCACGGAGCAGTGTGAAGGCGCCATCAGAGGGTGCAGCAGAGCTGGAGGCAGAGTTTGGGTGCCCTGTCCTCTTCAAGCAGGCGCCAAGGACTCAAATCTGCAGGTGGAGCGCACACGGAGCGGACCCCTCATGGAGCCCGCCCGGAAAAGGCCACGAGAGCCAGGGACAGATGCAGCAGCGCGGTGAGGTGCGGCCACCTCTGAAAGGCCTGCGGAAGCCGCCCGAAGAACCAGAAGTGCGGCTGTCACGGACAGGAGCAGCTGCTGGCCTCCACTGAGCAGAACCTGGCCCCGGAGAGACAGGGCTATGGCCGTCGTGCCGCCCGCCCGGCACACGAGGTGGGCCCCGCGGGAACCACTTCCCGGTTGCCCAGTCATTACCTCTTTCTTCCGTCGCAAGGCAAAGAACCGTCCAGCTTTGCTAGGTGACAGCTTTGCTAGGTGACAGGGGCGGATCTTCCAAGTTCCGGAAAAACCTGAGGGAAGCTGCTGACACGCCCAGCTGAAGCGTTGTGAACACGTGTTTAAGAAACCCTTGTTTCCCGCTCAAAGCGTTAGTGCGTCACGAACAGTGGCATCGAGGCAGGACTCATCATCTGGAAGCCGCTGCCAGTGCATGTGGTGACGGGAACAGCCCAGGCAGTGAGCGTGGCTCTGTGCAGGAGCCCGAATGCTGGTGACTGTGTCTGACTGCTTTTATAATGTGATGAGACGCCTGTCCCCTTAGTGCAGAGGACCGCTTCATCTGTCACTTTGCGGTGATTGATGTCACCAGCCCATTCTCTGGAAGTTGTATTGCTTTGAGGAGTCTGAAAAGCTGAGCAAGGGGGGCTCGCTTTAGGGTGTTGGTACCCGACACGCACACGTGTGTCACACCACAGAAGCCGGGGTGACTGCAGTCGCGGTTTCTTGGAAGGTGATCAAGGAGTCGCTTTTCAGGCCGATACTACATAACTCTTTAAAAAATGGGTCAAGTCCTTTTAGGGAAAAGATCAGACCAGAGAAACAGCCACCCAGGAAAGGGCCGAGGTCCATGGCATGGTCCTGAGTTTCACACAAGAGCAGTGCCTGACGTCGTCACCCGTGACAAACTCTACCGACCAGAGAAACATCGGCTGCATTCCGTGCCACACGACCGGAGTAAGGGCCTTTCTGCCTGGTGACTAAGAGAGGGGAGCGCAGCAGCCAGGTGACAGCAGGCTGACAACGAAGGACAGGAGATGGGAACAAGGGGTCAGACGAGTGGCAGTGAAGGAGACGGGGCTGTATTTTCTAAGAGCTGAGCGAGTCTGTCTGCAGAACAGTGCGACTGCCTCAGACGCTGCATGTCACCAGGCCCTGCCTCGTGCAGACACCTGGCTCCCACCTAGGTTGGCGCAGCCGGGACAGCTGACCCTCCTCTGCACAGTAGCCTGAGTCACCTTTTGTTGGGTCAGAGCCACAGCGCATCCTCCTGTGGCTTCTTGCTGTGCTTAGATCTGAATCCGTGACGTGGCTCATGCTTCTCTCTGACGTCACCTCCTGCCACTCTGTGTTCTGGCTGTCCTTGCCTCCATGCCTGCTGTGACTGTCTCATCCTCGGGGCTCAGCCACTCCTGCCTCCCAGCTCACCACATTAGGTTTCCGTCGCCGAAATGGCCAGATTTCATCTCCCCCCGCTAGAATAGACGCTCGATGCCAGGAACCAGGGCTGCTCATCCACCGTGTCGCAGGGCCTTTCAGGCATTTAGCATGTGGAGCGCGTGGTCAAAGATGAGCAAGCACCGCAGCTCGCCAGTTAGTAAAGTCTGACCTGGAGGGACAGGCCCCGCTGTCCTTGGACTCCCTGGCACCCGCTGCACAGGGCCGTGCAGAGAGAGCACCCTGCACTGACCTGGGGTGTAACTCACACTTCACCCGTGCGCTTTTTCCTCCCACGGATTCACAGCCCCCACCCCGTGTTTCCTCTTGCTATGCCCCTGCTCTCCCTGAGAGCGTGCAGACCGGCAGACCTGATGGCTAGAGGGCCCCTTCATGCCGTCCCTCCATGAGGGACAGGTGGGCATCTGCTCCAGCAGGAAGCAGATCCCAGGCTCTGTGATGACTCACACAGGTTTCCTTTCTTCCGTGTCTAATGGTCCAAGACCAAGTCCGAGGTCAAGGAAGCAAAGGCTGCGCCCACGACAGCTTTAAAATCTGGCGCAGACCGTGAACACTCTCCAGCCTCGTAAAACTGACCATTTCACTAATGAGAAATGTTTTAGGACAATATTCAAAATATTTTGTCAGATAATAGGTGCTTTGAGAATTTCTGTTAAACTACACAGTACAAAAGCTTGTCATTTTAGGGTGTTCGTGAAGCACAAGCTAAAAATCTGTCGTGAAAATCTTGAAGGTGCATTTTTGCCCAGTCACAATGGCAAAGCGGGTGGACGTGTCACCTCCTCTCACGGCCACATCAAAATTACAATTACAGAACAGCTATCACTGGGAGTTGCCTGTAGTCTAGCTGCACAGAAATCCTACAACCGAGGACACACAGAAGAGGCCACCTCAAGACTGGCAGGAGGGGTGGAGACGCAGACTGGACCAGTCCCACATCCACAGTGTGGCAGGTAAGAACAGGGAGATACATTTCAGTTGTGGAGGTCCCCCTGGAGGAAGGAGGGCTCCCCAGCCTAGGGCTCCAGTGCCAAAAAGGAGTCCCCGTAACGTGGCTGTGAAAACCAGCAGAGATGGTGGCTGAGTGAGACGAGGGGCTGCTGGGGACTGAAGCGCTTCCCTTGGGAGGACCACACGCGCACATACGTACAAACCCACGTGCCCTGAGCTCTAGTGAAGAGCAGCAGCTTGAAAAGTACCAGGAACACACAGGAGAAAATAGATTAACTTAAGGGTGAGGGGTAGAGGGGCAGCAGGGGGGACAACTCTGTGTTTAGGGATGGAAGTGCCACCAATGCCACTGTTCCTTTGCTGGTGCTTCCTCATGCCCAGCCAGTGCTGCATCTGTCTCCATTAACCTGGCTCACACCATTCGCCAGCCCTGGTCAGCTCTCCCACTAGCCTGAACCTCTTCCAGCGGCTCTTCTACACAAGCGGCCAAGCTCTCTAAGGTCCACACACCCCAAACAATTAGCAGCTAGCCATAGGATTCCCTGTATCTCTTGCTAAACGGTCCCAAGCCCAGCACTAGTGGCAGTTGACCTTGGTTCGTAGCTAGCCTCTCCAAGGTGCCCCCAAGCCCAGCAAGGTGGCAGCCAACCACAGATCACTATGGGATTTATTCTTGGCATGCAAGGTTGGTTCAATACCATATCAATTATATGATACATCACAAACAATGAAATATAAAAATCATATCAAAAGATATAAAATAGTATTTGAAAAAGACAGCTTCTATTTATGATAAAAACTCAGCAAAGTGGAGACAGAAGGAACATACCTGAGCATACTGAAGGCCACATGTGACAAACCCACAGCTAACCTCATGCTCAATGGTGAAAAGCTGAAAGCATTTTCTTTGTGATCAGGATCAAGACAAGGATGTCCACTTTCACCACTTTTACTTTTATTTAATGTAGTATTAGAAGTCCTAGTCACAGCAACCAAGCAAGAAAAAGTAAAAGGCATCTAAACTGCAAAGGAAGAAATTGAACTGTTGTTATTTGCAGATGACATATAGAGAGAACCCCAAACATTCCACCAAAAAAACTATTAGAATAAAACTATGAGAACTCATACAGCTCAGCATTAATACACACACACACACACGCACGTGTATATGTATATATATTAAAAAAGGAGCAAAAGACCTGAATAGACATTTATACAAAGAGGACATACAGATGGCCGACAGACATGAAAAGATGCTCATCATCACTAATCATTAGGGAATTTCAAATTACAACCACAGTGAGATATCGCCTCACACTTGTCGGAATAGCCATCATCAACAAATCAACAGATACAAGTGCTGACAAGGACTTGGAGGAAAGGGAACCCTTGTGCACTGTTCTTGGATTGCACATTGGTGCAGCCACTATAGAAAACAGTATGGAGGTTCTTCAAAAAATAAAAATAGAACACATGAACCAGCAATTCCACTCTGGGTATTTATCCAAAGACATCCAAAACACTAATTTGAAAAGATAGACGCATCCCTATACTCACTACAGCATTATTTACAATAGCCAAGAGAATGGAAGCAACTTAAGTGCCTATCAGTAGCCGACTGGATAAAGAAGCTGTAGTACGTATATGCACGATGTAAATTTACATAAAAAATGAAATCTTACCATTTGCCACAACATGGATGGACCTAGACAGAAGAAGGTTTAATGTTAAGTAAAATAAGGCAAACACCATGTAACTTCACTTATATGTAAAATTTAAACTAACAAATTCATATATAGAGAACAAACTAATGGTTGCCAGATGGGAGGGGGGTTGGGGGGATGAGTGAAGGGATTAAGATGCACAGATCGCCAGTTATAAAAACAGCTATGGGCATGGCAAGTACAGAGTAGGCAGCAAAGTCAGTAATATAACTATGTGTGGTATCAGATTAGTACTAGATTTATCGAGGTGATCACTTTGTAAGTTATACATCCAGTAACTTACATTGTACACCTGAAACTAGTATAATATTGTATATCGACAACAACTGAAAAATAAAATATTTTTAACAATAAATGTATTTTACATTGCACACAGAATTTAACTTACTGAAAGTAGAAACACATAAAGGACGGACTTCAGGTTTCTTCACAAATTGTAATCTCTCTACTAAGTAAAAAAAATAAATCAAGGGGGATTCTGACCAATTTTAATTCTTAGCAACCTCGTTAAATGTTAAATACTTTCAATATAATGAAGTCCCTACCACAGAGAATAAATCTAGGAGAGCAATTTAACAGAAACGAAAAACGAAAACCTTTTGTTAAACAAGGGAAGAAGCCACCACATATTTTTAACTAGGCCTTGGTAAACTAAAAAACCAAAGCTCCCTTCCTTCTGTAGCTGCAAGGATGACAGAGTCTCTATTTGGAACGAGTTACGCACATCTAAACCTTACATTTGAAAAGAAAATGAACAGAGTTGATGACACTGAAATGCCAATAACTGTAAAAGGAAGGAGCAGGCCATCGGAGAATGTGGGGTAGTCATCAGTCTCAGAGCTGCGATCGGAACACGAGAGGGGCTAACAGAGACTCGGGTGCCGCTCATAGATGTAAAATATTTTATTTGTAAATGGAGATCTTCTAAATCTGTGTCCACAAATTCCAAAACCCATAACACTCTGTATACTTCAAAAAATTCAATTTTTGCAACATTAGATACTATTATACAGAACAGAAAACAAAACAAAAACCCGGAGCGACAAATACTGGTAGGATGTCAGAATATTGTACAAGAGAAGAAAAATATTCAGGAAACAAATTTCATACAGCTATTTATCAAGAGAAAAATATATACAATTGATTTATTCTGTAAGATAAAAATACATCATGCCATATACATTACAAGTTCAGAACTGCATCACTGAATTGACCAACAGTTTACAGTCCACTTGAATTGTGCACACAAAAACTTCATTTTATACTTAGTTTGTGAAGTGTCAGTACCAGAATTGTAAGTACAAAATAAAAAGCTAACCTGGTTCAAAATGCTGATTAAGTTTCTACAAGCAAACACAAAACAGTGTGTGTTTTTTTTATTAAAGAAATGTAAACAAACAGTTCATACAAACACATTTTTAAAATTACATCTTCCAAAACCCTATTGCCGGAGCCCTGCAGCTTGCAAGCATAATCACGTCTCACCCCGACACCCCCTTTTCTCTCTTTTTTTTTAAATTCTGTTAACAGAAGGCGAGAGTCAGATCTGAGCGGCTGCTACGTGATCCTGTACGTTACATGATTCCTCGTGGCTGGAAACAAAGTTCTAATCAAAACTACTGCTGAAGAAAATTCAGCCTCCATTTGGGTGTGTTTTTAAGCCGTTATTCACAGTTATCACAAATTGTAAGCACAAAAAAACCTGACTGGAGAAGTAGGGATGCAACAATATAATATGAAAAAATTAGTTTAAATTACCAAAACAGCTATAAAAGTTGTAGCCATGGCATATGCTCCGTCCTACCAGAGTAAGGTGTATAAAACAAGTACTAGTAGACCGCAGTTTCCAAAAACCCCGAACGCTCTAGGATGAAATTTTGGTTATTCTAATGGCATATTTAATAACACAAAATTATATTGTCACATCCCTATGAAGGTTTTATAAGCACCGAGCTGCTGCAGAGCCTGGTAGCATTTGGTCAATAACTATTTTTATACTGTATTTTTTTTTCTCAAAATATTTACATATTTGTACAAAGTAACAGAGTTTGTTAGTTCTGCAGGTAACAGCAGCAGCTTGGCTTTCTTCTAACTTTTATTTAAAAATAGCTTCATTCACTTATTCAATAATAAATACAAAAAGTTTCTCTTATTTTACAGAAATCAAAAACTACAATAAACTGACTCATGGAATCAAGTATTTAAATGTATTTTAGTGCAAGTTATTATCCCTTAGCTCTATCCCTAAGGAAGTCATTTCAGTACATTCCTTGTTCAGTGGTGTCTACTTTATTTAAAAAATTTTTAAATTAGAGGGCCTGCCCCTTTTCAGATAAGGCCGTGGCCAGCACTTTGGACATCTCCCTTTCGCTGGTGATTTCAGTCTTACATTCATAGGAAGGGCCTGCCCCGGGGCAGGGCAGCATCGGCTCTTTGCCCCAGTAAAAGTTTCTCCTCAGTGAGACTAATAAAACAACAAAACAACCCCACCCACAAAAAGGAAAGGAAAGAAAGAAAGGAAAAGGAAAAAAAACAAAAGTGCTGGAGCGTCCTGTGATTCTGGTCAACCTCAACCGCTTCAGGAGAGCTGCTGGCGTCGGCCGCCTCCTGCTGCCACTGCCGCCCAAACGGCCGAGGACCCAGAACTCCCAGAAGCTAGTTTGCAAAAAGTCATAAAAAGAAAACAAAAGTATCTTTCTGTCTGCAAAATCCAAATGGTGTGTTGAATCGCTTCTTCCTAGGGACAAGCCGCCCGCTGAGACAGCAAGGAATGCTTTCAGTTCATCCACTTCCGGCAGTTCACGGCGCCACAGTGACACGGGATCTTGTGCTGGTCGTCCTCGAAGTCGAACTTATAGTCGTAGCAGAGCTGCCCACGGCAAAGACACAGAGTGAGACGGGCCGGACGCGGCCCTGGCCTGCTTCTGCCCGGGGCGCCCAGGAGCCAGCAGAGCGGGCCTCGCCGCAGGGGACCCGCGGGGCGGCGGGGCAGGAGAGGGTGAGAAACCAGCCCGGGGGCATAGAGGGCCCCGAGAGTGCAGGAGGAGCTCGCTCTGTCCCTGTGGGCCGGGGTGGGCAGGTGGGCTGGGCAGCGGTGACTCACCCTTGCCAGCTAAGGACCTCCTTCATCTTTATGGAGAAGAACATTTAAAAGTGCGTGTAGGGGGTTACCAAATGGTCACTAACATCTCACACGGACCCTGCTGTCAGGTAGCGGGGAGTCGCCCGATTTCCAGGGCACCAGCCCTTGGGCTCTGACAGGCCTCCCTTGGGGCCCTCTGAGTCAAAGCCCCTCGGCCGCCCCTGGGAAGACGCCTTTCTGCACCAGGACGGAACACGCCACGGTGTTCGGCCACACTGCTACCTTCCGTGTAGATGTGCTGAGTTCTCCAAAGGTCTCTGCGAGCCACCCACTCAAGAACATGCAACCAGGGAGGGGCGAGGCCTGGGGTGACTCCGCCTGAGGCCACCACCACTGCCCGACCCCCATCTGCTGGGGTTCTCGCGTACTTTCTCTCTGTTATGCATCTAGGTACTTGAAGATGTGCGAAATGGGCCTTGGGTCCATTCCAAAATGACTAAAAATCACAAGCGTGATTCCACAGCTCTGCTCAGGAAGGGCTGGGGCTCCAACCCCCAAACAAGAGAGGGTCCCCCAGAAACCGACATGACCGGCGGGAGTGGCCTCGGGAACACCAGCTCCGGACTGAGGCACAGACACAGACACAGACACGGCCGCAGCACGTGCCGACCGGTTGGCCAGAGACAGTCCGGAACTGTGGGCGACGCGATCGAGACCAGTGAACTCTTACCAGATGACATGCTAGGCCAAAGTCGTGTGTGAGACCAAAGACATGCTAAGTTCAGCATTTAGCATTTTGAAGAAAACAGAATAATGACAGCCAGACTGTCTGAAAGTCCGCTGCTATGCGGACCGATCACAAGCGTGACAACGAGCGGCCTGCAGCCTTCCTGTGATGTCACAGGGCCACAGCGCTTCCCGAGACCTCAGAGGCAGCAAGCCCGGGACGTTCTTCCATCATGAGTTCAATGATGGGCTCAACTGTTACAGAGAGGTATCCCCCCAACTATGAGCAGGGGAAGGGGGAGCCAGAGACAGGACATGATGCCACGCAGGTGACGCGGGACACAGAGCACGTGGGACGGGGGTGGCGGTCAATGCGCACAGAGCTCCGTGTGGAGCAAGAGCAGCGACGTGACACAGGATGGGGGCAGAGGCTGGCCTCTCCGGGGTGGCTTCCGGCACGGGCACTGGATGCCGCTCTTACCTCCTCTCCTTTCTGGATCCTGCGGTTGGAGCTGATGATGATTTTGTGTCCTCTCTCGAAGGTTACCACTTCGGCCACACAGTTAGGTGCACATGAATGGTTGATATATCTGCAAGCGACCATTTCAGAGAACTGTTTATTGTAAAACAACTGCAAGAAACTCAGAACGGAAGTTTTTAAACTTTGTCTGGGGACAAGTCTAATTCCATCTCTCTATTCCCCTTAGAGAGACTCACACGTGCTTTACATGCAAGTCCTTTGAAACGTCTCTCAGGACTGTGAGCCCCAAGAGGCTTCGGTGAGCACAGTGACCCGCGGAGCGACAGGGCGCCTGGCCAGACCCCTCCTCACCTCGCGGGCCCTCCTGTGAGCGTGGCATCGATCACGTGGTCGCTGTCCATGCGGAACATGTACACACCGCGGTTCTGAAAGAGACGGGCAGAGTTCCTCCCACGGTCAAGTCACGTCGGGGGCCTGAGCTGCGAGGGAGCTGAAACGCGCCCTGACCACTCCCGCCACGGGCCCCCCAGCGACCCGTCGGCTGACATGTGCACGATTAGGAATGGGGAGCAGGGTGGGGGCTGCCTGTGAGGCGGGCTCACTGCCCACCAGTCACAGCCACACAGGCACCATGCCGACTGGAAAGACTGATGGGGACAAGCAAGAACTTCCAGACCTAGCATGATTGGCAGCTCCGGCCCTGCCCTGCAGCGTGTGTGGCCGATACAGTGACAAAGAGGATGGCTGTGACACGTACCTGAGACTCATAAAGTTTCTCTTTTCTGTTTGCAACTTCATTTCGAATGATGGTCCCAATATATTCGATGACCATGGTGTGCTTCTCGATGTCTCTAGCAGCGTACAGGCCCAGTCCCTGCGGGGGAAAGTGTGTGTGCGCATGTGTACACGTGACAAAAACACTGCGTCTCCCTGGACAGCAAACCTGCGCGCTCACACAGAAAGGGCATATTGAAAGCCATGCCGAAGACTCCACCTGAACTCAGGTGACCTTTCTGGCTGAATACTGGGCTGTCATCTGAAACTTAAAGCTACTTAAAAGCTATGCCATCACTGCCTTCTTTTTCATACGAAATTCTTACAGCCTATTTATAAAGTGACATCGCTGACTGGGTGGCCACATTTTCTACCAGACTGTGTCCCCTTCCACGTTAATGCAAAACTGAGATCCCACCTACAGAGCAGGCTAGTGGCTTCTGGTATTTACCTTGTCCCACCACTATTGCTGCGGGGATTTGACGTGAGGATGAAGTTAATAAAAAAGAAATAGGGCTAACTGTAAGGAATTACTAACACAAAAACAGGTTTCATGCCTGGCTGTGAGTTCCTGAGAGCCAGGGCAAAGAAGAGAAACAGGATAAGCTGCTTTGCTCTAATTATCAGGAAAGCTGGGAAGAAAGTAAGTTCCTGGGAAAGGTAATTTTCCCTCTAATATGAAATACTGAGGCTGCTAAAGAAACGCACGGGAATCTGAACGGGGACAAGGCCGCCTCTCCTTTGGCAGCGCGTGCCGTCTGTGCCAGTGGCCCAGCCAGCCACGTACCGTGTGCATCGTTTACAGTTTCTACCATTACAAATTCTGGAAAAAACATACTGAAAAAAAACATGGATAACTTCCACGAATGTCTGTATTTTCTCCTCCCAACCCGAGTGCCTGCATCTCAACGAAACCTGACCTGAAAGCAGGGGAAGAGGAAGACCCTGAGCTCCCCGCGCCCCCTGCCCCCCGTGCATTCCTCGGAGGAAGGGTCTGTGTCAGAGGCCGTAGTTGGTGAGTTAAATTATCTTCTGGAAGAAAAATATGCGATCTATCTGTTCAATTCCAGATGTGACGCGGAGGTGAACAAGCGACATAAGGAACATGCGTGAAGATCGATACGGCCTGCTGTAGCAGAAGAGGTCAGTGGGGGCACATGGATCCGTGTGCACAGAAGGTTCAGGGCACAGGAGTGTGGTGGGGTCAGAAGCCACGTTAGTAGGGATGGGTTACTTACTAAATGGCTATTCATCGGAAGAAAATAAAATTGTCATAAACGTAAAAAATCCAATTTCTGGGGAAAATGTACATTGTGTACACTCTAAACCAAGACCAGAAGGTACCAAGACTAGCCAGGTGTTGAAGGGGAAATTATCTAACACTGTGATTCTTACGAACTGAAGAACGGACAGCCTTGAACATGGCATTGCAGAAGAGCAAATCCCAGTGGCAGACATGGAAAGGTGCTCATTCCTCAGCAGCTCCAAGTGCAATTCAATTAACAACATCGGTCAACACTCGGCAGGCTGGCAGACAACAGGTAAGGGTGCTGCCACCACGGACGGGGCACCACGACGCCCTCTGCAGGAATGAACCTGCGAGCACGGCCTTTTCAGAAAACTAGGCATGCCAACCAACGTGACACGCACTTCTGCTTAACCCCCAACTTAACTTTGGGAAAACAGCCCACAGGTACGACACTGCCAACACACGGGGTATTTGTATGAGGTCTGGGGAGCGATGCTGTTTCGTTAAAAATGGCAAACAAAATAAGTGCTCAGCAGTCAGGGGACGGTTTCATTACAGTTCGTCAACATCATGGACCGTCACAGCCACGAGAGAATAAAACAGATACAGCTCAGCTGATCTACAGACTCTGAGTGTTGGTGGGGAGGGAAGGTGCAGAAAGATGTAAATGACACAGTTCCACTCTGATACACCTGCACACACGCACGTGGACATGCATACACTGTTAAGACAGTGGCACCTCGCTGCTAGGGAGGTGGGCAGAAGGAAAAAGATGGCCAAATAACAAAAGCTTTCCAAAAAGGACAGGCTGAACACAGGTCGTCAGAAAGCCAAAAAAACCGACAGAGAATAGAAGTGACACTAAGAGACAGGAGTGGCAGTGACTGAGCTACCTGAAACCATTAGAATGGAAAGCGGCTGGCTCAGCAGAGGGGACGCTGAGGGGACGCTGACTAACACGAAAGAGAGAGCAGGAGGTGAAGTGGACGTCTCTAACCAAGGACAAGGGAGCTGGAGAAAGGGAGGAAGGACTGGCGGCTTGAAGTGGGGGCTGCAGCCCAAGGGCTGGAGCAGTAAGGGTGGGACCCTGGGAGTGCTGACGCTGCGAGCCAGGGCTCCACACTGAGACCCCAGATCTCGGGGGTCCAGTATTCGTCCATGAGTGCGGACAGAGACGTGGGCACTGAGAGAAGAGAAGAGAACACAGCACTGCTCACACGAAGGCCACTCCATTCCTGACCGTGAGGGCTCACCAAGTGAGGAGAGCGATAAAATTAAAATGTCACATTTCTGTAAAATGTCCCAACATGAACAATAAAGAGACGACCCTAAAATCTTTCAGATGAGAGAAAGGTTCCAAGGAAGGAAGAAGAATCTGAACGAACACAGACAAAAGGACGTGGATCAGATTTATATTGTGAAGGGATCAGGATGGCCCCTGAGCGGGCTGGGTGCGACTGGGTGGGACAAGCGAGTGGACTCATTAAACGGAGGCGGCAGAGCCCGGGTGGGCATGAGAGAACTTTTCAGCGGAGGAAAGGGCAGAACTAGTGTACTCTCTACAGTGTGCCCAGTGCAGTGCCACCTGCTGCCCTGGGTGTGCCCCCCGAAGGCGCCAAGACTGCAGTTGCAACACTCATGTCACAGACTAACAAGATGGGATGTAGTGTCGAAAACGGGATCCTGCTCCTGCAGCCACCCGAAACCCTCGTCCACACGCCGCGCGTCAGTGTCTCCTGACCACCAGGCCCCATCCTGTCCCCCCGTTCCTGAGAACAAAGTTGCCGCCCACCTGGATCCGGGACCGGGCGAGGTACACGTTGGATTTCCACTCGGTCTTCATCTTCCGGTACTGCGACGACTTGGAGTGGACGAACTGCTTGCTGTACGGGGCGTTCAGCTCCCCGGTGACAGTGCTCTGAAATGACTTCGAGGTGCTGGTGCTGTTCAAGGTGTGCGGCCTGCAGACGGCGGCGTGCCAGCAGGGGAGACAAAAGGGAACTGAAGAGACCTCTGGCTGTGCCAGAGCCGCAGGCGCGCGTGCGGCTCCCTGACACGACCGCACCGGGGACCGCCCAGCGGAGCCACACGGCGGCCTCGGCAGCGGCCAGCAGACACGGCCAGACACGGCCGGGTTCGGAAGCAGCAGACAGACCAAGCACGGACCCGCCACGACGCCTAGGAGCCCTGGGCCGTACTATGTGAAGTCAAAACAAAATACCTTAACACGAACCTCTTGACATGGGCGCTCATTTTCGGTTCGGAGCGGGCACAGCCGGTGGGGTTGACGGCGAGAGGCAGCTCCATGAGAGGGTTCCGGCCATACCGGAAGGTGTAGTTCTCGCAGGCCTCGACCCCCGGGAGCTGGAACGAAGCCAAACAGACACGACTCAACGCCTGTGACCCACACCACAGGCAGTCGAGCTGGCCGAAGGACGGCCACCTTGAGCTTTGTGGAGATAACTGTGAACGTCTGCGAAACGTGGGGAATAGCGTGCTCTGCCAGCTCACAGTAACACGCCAGCCTGTGCCCAGGTCTGCGTGAGCACGAACACGGAAACGGCGTCTCAGAGCAGAACCTGGTAACATGCCGGCCTCGCCCCGTGAAGGAAAGGTCAGCCACGGGACCACCGACATGCACACCCTGGGGTTTCAGGGTGATGCCTCCCAAGCGTGGGGAGAGTGCTGTTCGCAGCTAACGCCGACTTCCATATCTTTGTTTGGAATTTTAAAATTCTGTGAAAAGTCACCTGTGTGGTTTACTCTCCTGATCGTGTCTCACTTTTCTGTCTGAGCATGACATGATGAGTGTCCTGGGGTGCAGGTGATCCCTTACGATTTACTCGTAAAACAATTCGTGTGTCTAAGGTCTTTTCTGGAGTGTATTTCTTGGGAACGTGTTTCTTTACAGCATAGCAGTTGCACATCATTTAGACGGGGGTCTCTACCAAAGGAAGCAGCTGGCTTATCACTCGGTGGCGTTTGGGATCTTTCACTTCTCTCAAGAAAAGTCATCCATGATTTCTTATTCTTAAAAACAGTGCCTTATAATCAGGCAATTTTCTAAAAGCACTGGGCAAACATGCTTGTCATCTCCAAAGATGACAAAGTGATGTCAGAGAAGACATAAGTTCTGTAACCCCAGCTGCCCCCGGTGATGAACCCCAGGATGAGGGCGAGACTGGCCGTGAACATGCCAGTGTCAGGGGTGGGGCACACGAACACCCTGAAGTGCAGGAGAACTGCCCCGTCCAGCCCACCCTTCACCCTGGAAGAGAACCAAGAGGCGGGGACACCTCACGAGTGAACGCTAACAGTCACTGTGCGCTGCCGGTGGCCCGCGAATGCCTCATTTTCTTTGAGAGACAGGAAATGGTCTGCGGGCAATGTCACTGCCTCCAGGCACCACAGACGCTACAGCAGGTGCTCAGGCGGACACTGGGGACCCTGCACTGGAAGGGGCGGCGCTGCCTCCCGCCCGGACACTCACTGATTCCGCTATCCGCGCCACCGCAGACACCGTTAGGCCAAACAGATCTTCGCCTTTTAAATACGCTGGGAAGAGCTGGAGCATTTCGGATTTTTTTCTCACACATGCCACGGGCTCCAAAATTTTATCCCAAACACCTATGTATGCACAAAAAAAAGTTTTTATGACAGACTTGCTCTTATCTAAATAGAGGCAAGCAGGATGCAGTATAAAAACAAGCAGAAAGATGACTAACCCGTCACAAAGACTCCCCCAGTCCCCAAGACGGGCCTCTGGGCATCGATGCGACTGGCCTAGCATTACCTGCCTCTCAGCTGGTAGCAGCTTATTTTAAAGACTTTGTGAAATTTTGGGGAAAAGAATATGTTATATTAAAGAAATTAAGCAGTAGAAGTGGGGAAAAAAAGTTTAAAATACTGAAATTTATGCAAATAGTTCATTCATTTTCATACTACACACATTAGATTTTCAAATGTCCAATTATAACACATCTAGAAACAATCCTTTCCTGATTTAAATTTAACCATAAAATTTACATTTCCTTTGGAATCACCTTTAAAGCATTTCACATATTTTTTGAAAACAGCTAACCTTTAAAAAAGCAGTCCCTCAGTACTTCCTACATCAGTAAAAGTGACAATGGCAAACTAGACTAGTGTCTAATTTCTAGCTCTCAGTCTTTAAAAATCTGATGCTCCTGAGATATGACAATGTACACAATATGCTTTAAAGATGGATCCTGCCTTCCAGATGACATTAAGGAGAGGGTCCCCAATGTAAATGACAAGCAACCTTTATTGACGAATTATCCTATTTATTTTGTCAACTCTACGTCTGAATGTATTCTGATTTAAATTAAGTCTAGCACGTGTTTAGACAACTGTAGCAGAGAGAGCAAGGTACAATCACACAAAGAAATTAAGATTTGCATTTGTCAATGAAAGTCCACATCCATCGTTAAGCATGAAACATCACTGAGAAAAACATGGGCGCATCCACGTAACGTGGCCTAACGTGAGAATAAGCAGCCCCGCAGAGCACATGAACGGTGGCTCTTACCTTTAGGTGAGGTGTCACTCAGGACCAGATCTTCATGGCCCTGCTCCACGATCCTGATGACAAACACAGGACGCCCATCCTTCTCCTCGATGGAACACAGATAGCGACAGCGCCGGTTGGCGTAGCGCGTGCTCCAGTAGAGCCGGCTGGCCTCGTAGCCCACGGGGAAGAGCGCCTTAGGGGAATGGAAGGCCTGCATCTGCTGCGGGAGCAGCTGGCCGATCGTGTGGAAGATGAGGCTCCCGACACGAAAGGTGTGGTCCCGCTCCCCGCGCTGCACGATGCTAGCGATCTGCCGCACCTCGTCACGCTGCACGTACACCCTCCTGAAGACCGCGAAGTAACTCAGCTCCTGCTCGTGGACCCCCTTGGGTTTGTGCATGGGGCAAAGCATAGTTTTATCCTTAAAAAACATGCATTGTGCTTTAATGGCGCAGGTGAAGTGGTAAATGTTGGCGCAGCGAAACCTGTGACAGCCACTGGTGGCGCCCGTTTTGTGACAGAAGACACATTTCATCTGCAGGCCCCTCCTCAGTGCCAGTTCCACGTTTATTAAGGCACCGGCCTGGGTCTCGTAGACCTCCGTGGACCACAGGGCACAGTTCAGGTGGACCCACAGATCCAGGTCAAGGTTGAGTAGCCTTGCTGGTCCGTCTGTCAGGCCATCGCCTTCTTCGTGACAAAAACAGCACTTCCGGTAGTCTTTGGGCACAGGATCAGGTTTAAGAGAAGTGCCCAGTTTCTTCAGAAACTCATCTATTTCATCCTCGCAAGGTGGCTTGAAGGTCCCCTTGGGGATTACGATGTGAACACTCCATTTCTTCCATTTCATGCCTCTCCACTTTTTATTTACCGGCCTGCAGTCTTCAAACCCACCATGGACAGTTCTCAGCCGCGGCTTTAACTTGACTGTGACCTTCAGCTCATCTGGCTTTGCCTCTACTTTGGCTGCTTGGAAAGCGGGAGGGAACGTGACAGGGGGCGACATGGGGGGCGACGCACTGGCAGAGAGCTGCGGGAGGCAGTGCACGTCCAGTGCTGAGACGTTGTTGCTATACCGATGGAGTGTTCTGGAAGGTGCCTCTCTCACCGGTGGCGGCGACCGAACAGCAGACTCCTGGGCGGTAAAGTAACACGGAAAAGAAAAGAAATTCACACGCTCCGAAAGCAAGACTCGTTCAGACAAGAAAGAAGCCATGTGATGAGGTCTAACGGTGTGTGACTGGGAGGGAGTGGGGGCTCCGTGAGGAAGTGGGGGCCTCACACAGAAGTCGGGGCTGGACCACTGAGGCGTTCAGTACTGAGAAGCGGGGGGCTGATGAGAGAACCACTGCGGCGGCTCCTTCCCAGGCTGGGCAGCAGCCACGCCTGCAGACGGCTCTGCCGCCCCCTTCCTGGGCTGGCCTGTTCAGCCACGACTAAGCCGCCACCGTCCACGCTGCGGGGCAGCGAGCTAATCCAGGCTGCACCACGGAACGGTGACTGAGTTAAACCGAGCAACTCCCAACACCTTCCTCTGTGACGTTATCCCATGCTCTGAAATTCTTGTTAAACTGACGCTTAATTAATTGGCCCAAGTGTGAAGGCAGGAAAAGACGGCTCCCGTCAGCAAAGCAGCTTCTGCCTTTTCAGCTGCTAAGAGAGCTGCGGTGAGAGAAGCTCCGGCGGACCCACAGGCCCCCTCCTCACACCCGACCCGACGAGGCATCTGAGGGCAGACACCTCATGCAGAACCCAGAAGCAGGCAGGGGTTACACACTGACTAACTAGTGAAAACACCATTTCTTCTCTGGTATAGACCGACAAATTCTAAGTTAAAGTCTAAACTTATTTGGCGTATAACCTGGATTTCATTACAGTAGGGTCTACTGCCTGTTAAAAATATGAATCTCCAGAATCTTCTAAGAAAGACACATGAGAGCAATCACCCAGAGGGAGGAATGACAGGCAGTATTACTGCAGGAGGGAAAAGCTTCAACACAAATGATTAAAAATAGATCGTCTGCCATACCGATGGCCAACAGACATGTGAAAAGATGCTCAATGTCACTAATCATCAGAGAGATGCAAATCAAAACCACAGTGAGACGTCACCTCACATCTGTCAGAATGGCCATCATCAATAAATCAACACACGCAAGTGTTGGCGAGGACGTGGAGAACGGGAACCCCCGTGCGCTGCGGGTGGGAATGTAAACTGGTGCAGACGCTACGGAAAACAGGATGAAGGGTGCTCAGGAAATTAAAATAGAACGTATGACCCAGCAATTCCACTCTGAGTATTAATCTAAAGGAAAACAAAACACTAGTTCGATAAGTGTTCACCGCAGAGTGATTTGCAGTAGCCAAGACCTGGGAGCGCCCTAGGCGTCCCTCAGGAGAGGAATGGATGAAGAGGCGGTACACAGCGACGATGGACTGTTATTCAGCCATAAGAAGAAAGAATATTGCCATGTGCGACATGGACCTAGAGGGTATTATGCTCAGTGGAATAAATCAGAGGACGATGGACACCATTCGATTTCACTTACAGGAGGAATCCGAAAACCAAAATAAACGAGACAGACACAAACTCACCGACCAGAGAACAAACTGATAAGTCACCGGATGGGAGGGGGTTGGGGAGTTGGGGGATGGGCGGGAAAAGTGGAAGGGTGTAAGAAGTGCAAACTGCCAGTTACAAAAATAACCGTGGGGGTGTAAAGTGCAGCAGAGGGAACACAGCTGTGCAGGAACCGTGTACGGTGTCAGACGGGCACTGGACCTCAGGTGATCACTTCGTAAGGTGTGTAAACGTCACTACACTGCACGCTTGAAAGTAACACGATATTGTATGTCAACTAACTGAAAAATGAATTATAAAGAAAAGATACATCTGTTCCAGAAAAACACACGTCTGCATCCACCACACACTTAGAGACACTTAAATGATACAAAATCGAGTAAAGTAGACCAGCATTTCCACCGAGTATGAGCAAAATAATTCCTCCCCAGAACGTGTGAATTACACCTAAATCGGTGGGACAAGATCAGTAAAAGCAATATTTTATAGTTTTATTTGTTCAGTGAATAAAGACTTTAGTGTTTGTGTCTATTTCAACTCAACTTCTAAGACGTCATTCAAGTCTATCCACTCATCACTAAGTTGAACTCATTTAATCTGAAATGGCGACGTGGACGGCGGATTTTGAAAACCACTCTCCCAGGCTGAGCAGCTTCTACTCGGCTTCCACCCACGCACCCAGCACCCGATGCACGCCCTGCCGCTGACTGAGACTGTCTGAATTTACCTTGCTTTCTGGGTGTTTCGCTTGTGCGGTCGAAGAATAAAGGATAAAGCAGTTATTACTACAGAAGACAATGTCCTTCTCCACTCGGCTGGTGCTTCCCCGGGACTCCTGAAAGGCAGAGAGACACGAGTGGGCTCTCAGTGAGTCAGAATGTAACAAGGACGTCTACGTCTCTACGTTAGAAACGAAAGTAGCTTCCTGTCTTAATAACTGCGGGTCAATATTGAGCATATAATAATTTAGCCATGGAGAAAATAAATTTGTAAAAGTCAACGTTACTATCCATATTCTACTCATTTAAAAACGTGGTTCTCACGCTATTCGATTTAGAACTGCCGCAGGAATCTGGTTTTAAGCTCAAGCACGCAAACACACGCTGACACTACCAGGCGGGGACATGGGTCCCTTGGGGCCAGATGTGGAAGCAGAGCAGGGCCCGGACCCACCCCGTCGGGGGCGACCCAGTACCTGGTTCACGCAGGCCAGGTCTCGGAAGGACTTCCGCACGCCGCTTCCAAGGACAACCACTTTGCAGTTACAGCACCACTGTGTCCTGAGTGCTGTGCTTCCCGCGCCACCGTGAACTGAGTCCTTGTATCCAGGAAGGCCTGCAACACGGGTGACAATGTCAACCTGCCTGTCGACTTACAATGCAGCACAGTCAACTGGTCTAAGCAGTGGTACGGGGGCACATGTGTGCGCATGGCACCGGGTATGGACTCAGGAACCCCCATTCTTGGAGGGTCTGGGAGACGCCAGTAGCAGGGCATTGGGGGGGGCACCGTGCCGGCGTCCAGCCGAGGTGTGACTATTCCTCGAGGGTGAAGGTGATGGCAGCGTGTACGGGAGTCTGCAGTGAGTGGGACTCAGAGCGTTCAGGGGCCAAGGTAAGAACACAAGGACTCAGGGAAAGGACCGTGAGGCGTACGCAGAGCGCCGTCCAAGGAGGCCATGAAGGCGGGGAGGGACGCGCAGAGGAACACAGAGTGTGACAAGCAGCTGGAGGCTGCACGTCCAACCATGCAACCCAGGCCACTCAGGAGCCGCTGGTCTCAGGCAGAAGCGGATGCCGAGGAGACGGGCAGGGCAGAGGCGGGAGAAGCGGGACGAGGAGCAGGCCAGCCCCGGGAGACGGGGGAGGCAGCAGCACACAGGCCTAGGGGATGGCCAGCCTTCCTTAAAGGTGGGGCAGGCGTCAGCACATCTCTGGGAACAGAAGGGCCCTGGGGGGACAGTGCAGAGGCCGCCGGGAAAGCGATGGTGCCAATGCAGAAGGCAAAGAACGCAAGGGAGGATGCGGTCTTGTTGTGGGGGCAGGGGTTTGGGGGTTAAGGGGTGCCCTGTGCAGGGCTGGCACGCAAACTCTTCCTAGCTGACACCATGATGTCACACACGTCCCAAAGCACGAAAGGCCGGATCACACCACAGACGACAGGACGCCCGTGGGAAGTTAACTACTGAAAACCACACATTACTTGTTAAACATAACTGCAGTACGATTTTAAAGCGGGAAGGCACAACTGGACTGAGGACGAACGTGGGCTCAAACGTGAACCAGCTCACCATTGCTCGTGGGAGGAAACGCAGCACTAGGCGGCTTCGGCCGGTAGGAAGTTGCCAGTCTGGGAGGGTTTGCGGGTCCTGGCGGAGGCCCACGAAGGAAGAAATGCGGTCGGTACTCCAGACCTGGGTTCGCTCTGTGGCCACTGACCACGCCCGCAGCTGGGACGTCTGGAGCGTTACTAACCTCGTAGCTGTTAGGAACGCGGACGTGGAGAAGATCGGAAAACGCAGCCACAACGTTGCTAATGTTCTGGAACAAAAGGGCAAATCCCGTGTCACGACCCAGTGACCGCCGAACACATCACACTCAGGAGAACCGCTACCTGCGTGGGGCATGCCGTGCAAGCAAATCCAACAACTCTTCAGACTTGCAAGTCTCAGGAAAAAAGATTTTTAATGGACCAATATCCAAGTGAAGCTTTCAGAAACAGAAATCCTCATAAAGGGATGCGAGGGAGCACGAGGCTATTTTAGGTATCTCACTGTCTGAGTTGGAAAGGACATGGCCACGAGGAACGAGCTAAACCTTGTGTGTTTTTGCAGCTGGTCAGAAGCTACTTCCAGGCGGGCGGAAGTCTGAAACAGTCCGTGAACAGGGTCACGGCGACGTTCTGTTGACGACCAAAATGTCACGCCACCGGACTAGTTTGGTCCCCAACGAAACGTCTTCACAGAATTAAGAGTTAAAAAAAATCCTCAGCAATTTCCTAGCGTTTGATGTGACCGCTGCTACCTGAACGTTTATCTTGCTTCCATAAACTTTTGTTGTTCTTCATTTTCTATGTGGAAACGGCTACTGAAAGGTTGGTTTCTCTCTAAAAAGTTCCCCGAGGATACCCCTCTAAATATGAAGGGAGAACTCCTCCAATTTCACTTTGCCTCTCCACCTTGCTTGGGCTGCGATAAATTCAACGCTTGTTTACAGAACTCGAAAGTGGCCTCAGTGTCTGCTGAGACTATCAACCAACCCTAAGTGGACTCCGCCGCTTATCTTTGGGGACACTGCAGACACGTCCCACGGCAAGACACCTGGCATGCCTTTAAAAATGGGACACATGCTGTACCGTTAAAAACCCATCTGATCTTTACCTCGGCGGCTGTCGGATGCAGAGTAATTGCCACAGATATAAGACCCGACCTGGGACCATTTGGGGAGGAACCAAAAGATGGTGCGAAAAATAAAGTGCCCGGCTCAGCTTTGATGTCATTCCGTCTAGATTCTGAACCTAAAAGAGAAAAACAAAACGGGGGATCAGTGGAGGGAGCCCCCGGCAGCCCAGCTGCTGCTGCGGGAACGACGTGGCCAGGTGTGCGCCCACCTTTCCCAGCCATGCTGGGGAGAATCGGGATGATGGGTGATGGCACCGGTTCTGGGGTCTCCTCTTTGATTAGTGACAAATCCGGGTATCGGGTCACTTCCATCCCAACCACACTCTCGGGAGAGGACGAGGGGACAAAGCTGTCAGGAGTGTCCCGCTCGCCACCGTGGTCCTGGATCCTGCGTGAGGAAAGAACACGGCCATCAACACGTGCAAACCCGCCACCGGGCCCACCTGGAAAATATTTGAAATATTTTGCATGGAGATTCCCATTGCTTTCATGTCTATTCAATCATTATTTATTGAACTTCCCATATCATTTAGGACTTCAAAAATCCACGAACATTTTGTTTAATAGTAACAATGTTTGATAAACTTTAAATGAAGAAAATTATTTACCGAATTTACCGCGTAAATGTTTTTATGTGCTATTCCGACATACTGTGCTACACACACACACATATCCGTTCAAGAAATAAGTATCAACGGAAGCACCTGAGAAAAAGGTGGTCTACCTTAAGTCCTCCTGGTTGTTGTGAGGTGGTGTTGGGAGCGACGCTGGGACGTCAACCGCCTTTGGGCCCTGAGCGAGCGCCCTGGCTAGCAAGTCCTCCTGCGGCCTGAACGGCAGCTGGAACGGTTTGGGTCCCAGACTTTTGGTAACTAGAAATGCAAAGACACAAAACCACGAATAAAGTCAGGACCGCTCAGTGGGCAGAACCTGACAGTCTGACTGCCACTTCACCAGAAACTGCTAGCAAAGGCACACTCCTCAAAGTGCAAAATCGGGAGGTTCATCCGCCCTACCTTCGTGGCTCACTAACACTCCGGCCTTTCCCGCAAGTTCTTCAGTTGTCGCAAAGCCATTTGCCATCTTCTGACAAGCCATAGGAGGTGGTGTAGGAGGAAGAGAGGCAGGGGGTGTTGGAGGATTACTTAAATTATTCTGCTGCAGGAGACCAAAAGATTTTAAATTATATGCTACTGAGCAAACATGCCATGACCTTGCTAAAACTTAGTTCTGTGAATTTTTAGCACATGGAAGCAAGGCTACAGAAATGTAACAAGGTGCCTCTTCATTCCTAAATGCACACCGAGAAGAAAAATAAATGTACGAGGCCACAAGGAGGCTTTTTAGCGGAACGAAGCTCACGACTGTGTGGACATACACTGTCCACGTGCTTCCTTCGCCCAGCGTGAGTGCTCAGCTTTGAAGTTAAGAAGCAAATTTACATTATGCCTGATTTGATTCTACACAACTTTATACGATTCAAGTTTTACTGTTGTAGCCAGTGAAAGATAGCTTAAAATTTTTATTTGAACCAATAAATTATTAAAAGTTCTCCAAATTTCCTTTATTAAGTTCTCATTAAGATATGCCCCGGTTCTATAAAAAACCTGAGAATACGTGGTCCAAATCCTATCGTTGCAGCTCACTTCCTAGACATGAGAATCTGGATTCTCCAAAATCCTCTACAAGAAGCAAAAGCTGGAGAAATACTAAAATGACTGCATCATTCAGAAATGTTCTTCTTCTCCAAACATTTCGCACTGCTTCACCTTTGTCATTTACTGATTGATTGTTGGAATCTATCAATAATCATAGGCAAATCAAGTGCAAGGGGAAACTGCAAATCTGGCAAAGACCAAGGATTTCATGAAGAGGATGAAGTGCTGGAGAACAGCTTGCGTCAGAAGAGAAGGCGTTTACAAGAGGCAGGACAGGGTCTAACTGAAGAGCAAAGCCAGCACCAGTCATAAACGCAGCGCAGAAAGAGAATGATTTTAACATTAGAGGAAGATGAGAAGCCCTCAGGGAACCCGACGATACTCTCCAACATCTTTGCAAAAAAAGATCATTGTATGTAAGTCAGATGTGAAGTTAAGAACGTCTAATAAGGCTATCATAAAACTTAAAAAAAATTATACCAAAAGATAAACTTGACTTAGTTTGATACAATTTTAGTAGTCTCAGAACTAGTGCATACTTGCAATTAGTAACTAAGTAGACAAAATACGTATAAAATTTTGTATCATTTCCTTTTTCCGGGGTAATTCCTAACTACATTTTTATCCTCACTATTTACGATGAATTTCGATTCATTTTAAGAGTTACAGGGAAAAATCTTCTCTACCATAGCAGTACATAATGGGTAGTTTTCACAAACTTTATTCTTACACGAAAATTTCAAACGTTCATGTTAGAAAATACTTCACCCCGTAAAATGTTAGCTTTGGGTTGAACTGAAGTTTAACTGAGACTTGGAAGAGTAGACGTACACTAGGTGGGAAACGAGACAAGCTCTACCAATGCTGACACGGTATCCAACGAGGAAGTGAGGTGGCACCTTGGCAGAGAAACATACCTTGTAGATCAACTGAGAATAGTAATCCGAAACCCCGTCAAGGGTAGCACTGCCAAAAGTTCCTAGCAGCCGGCTCCCACTACTGAGTTGGCCACTGCCATAAGGGAGAAAGTGCGCAAAGTTCACTCCAGTGATCGGTTCCATTAGAGGGAGCAGAGAGAGCTGCTATTAGAAAACACAGTTGAGAGTGATGAACACGGCAAACACAGGCGCTTCTCAACTTCTAAGACCCGAGGCGGCTTAGTCAAACGAGACTCGCGAAAAGTGAGACTTAAAATTTTCAAGTATCAAAATGCTAGAATCACGTGAGAGAGACTACGGAATCTTTGAGACATCCTTTCTTCTGATCTGTCTTAAAGGGATGCTGCCAGGCATCTAACAAGAAAGCACAGTGCTGCTCTTTGCTCGGCAAGAACCAGGGCGTGACTGGAGGCTAAGCGCCCGCGACGCCACCCTCGTGGCCGTCTCCCACCTTCCGCAACAGCTGTGAGGGGTAAGAACAGCTGACTGCGGGGACACACCGGAGGCACAGATAATGCGGTTTGTCCTGGTGCTGAGCTGCTCCCTTTGGCCATATGCAAATCCTGCCTGTCGCCTGCCACTGCACCCATTTCTCTAACACCCAGTGCCAACAGGACACAGTGCAGTTGTGCAAATAGGAACTCCCATCAGGTTCCCCGTTGAGATGTCTTTTACTCCCGTAACTCTCTACGTTAATTAGGAAATGATCACAATAACGAACGTTTCGGTTTAACGGTTGAAAAATCGTTTGATGTTCTTACAGCCTCGACTTTTTAAAGGTGACTCCAAATGGCTCACCTGTTTCAGGTGGGTAAAGGTGTCGGCGGTGGAATACATAGCCTGCTTCTCCTCTTCATCCTTCCTCCTTTTCTTGGAGCGAGGTGCTGCCTTCTCCCCAGTCCTCTGAGTCCGTTTGCTTCGCTGTTTCTTGGTTTCACCTCCTCCATCTGCTTTTGGCAACTGGCTGTTGCCACATCCAAAACCACCTTGCATCTGAGCCTCCAAAGTTTGCTACGGTGATGAGAAAGGTCAAGACATCAATGAGCTGCTAATCCGGGCTCGTCCTAGGACACGCATTCCCAGCACGGGAACTAAGGTGAGGAGGGAAGACGGGGCATCAAACGGTCTGTTCCCTGAACCTGTCAACCCTCTTCTCCAGCACTCCTCTCCGGTGTGGAAACCCACAGCAGCCCCCTTGAGGAATGGGCACAGCTGAGGCACGGCTGCCCCCGGGGGCCAGAGTCTGCACAGCGGTCCTGCCGAGTGACCGTGGGTCCCCCGTGAGTGGGTGCGACACTCAGTCTGCAGAGACAACTCATGGGCTCCAAACAGCCCCACAGCCTATGCCTCTCAGGTGAGCCGAGCAGCCAGCCTCCGAGGTCAGCAAAAACCACGGCGGGTCCATTGGCTTAGCTGGCGGCCCTACATCTCACGGACGGTCAGCGCTGTACTCTGCACGTTGTGACAGCAAAATGACCTTTCCTCACTCATCTTTACAATAAAGAAGGGAGAATAAGGCAGTCCTCGGAAAGATCCCCCAGGGAGGACCTAAAAGTACGGGCTGTTTCTCCTAAACCTGACAGCTATGCTGTGCCACACGCAAGTGCGGTGCGGAATTTACTTTGAAGTAGCTGCAGGTCATCTTTTTAGAGAGGGCTTTGAAGACTGTAGTTCCCAGTCACATGCTCAATGGCTTAAAGCGTGAGACAGCTACATTTTTCTGTAAAGGGCCAACAGGTGAGTCCGTCAGCCTCTGCAAGCCACACAGCACCTGTCGCAGCTACTGGACTCGGCCCTACACTGCAGTGGCAGCCACGGACAGACGGCTCAGGAGCGAGCAGCCTGGCTGCGTCCCAACAGGCCCTTTAAATTCCTGGACATGGAACCTTGAATTGTGTGTGGTATTACACATTGTGAAACACTACTCTAGAGTATGTTCAACCATTTACAAGCAAGAAAACGTTGTTTGCTCAGGCAAAGCAGTGGGGTGGCAGCAGGCTCGCGCTGCCCCTGCTGGGGCCACGCAGTGGTCCTCATGGGACAGGGCCCCATGGCAGCGGAGTGCGGTCACCTGGGAATGGTTAGAAACGCGGATTCTCCAGTGCCACCCGGACCTACCGAATCAGACCCTGGGAGCGGGCCCCGAGCCATCCTCTCCCTGTTCATGTGCACGCCTCGCCT
>PVKZ01003052.1:47081-163705 GCA_004027375.1 Macroglossus sobrinus
GGGGGGGGGGTCAGGCGCTGTTGAGTGCTTTACGGATGTTCTAATCTACAGTCTCCACCTTTGTGGCACGGGGCCGGGGCTCCCATGAGAATCTAACACTTGGCGATCTGAGGCGGAGCTGAGGCGGTGATGCTGGGGCTGGGAGCGGCTGCAGATACAGATGAAGCTTCGCTCCCTCATTTGCCGCTCACCTCCTGCTCTGCGGCCCAGTCCCTAACAGACCATGGACAGTAGGACAGTAGGACAGTACCAGTCTACAGCCCCAGGGCTGGGGACACCTGCTCTAATCCCAACAACTACCTTAAAAACTCACATACACTGCATTTCAAATAATATTTTTAATTTTAGGGAAGCACAAAAGATTAAAAAGTCATCAAAAAGACTGTCTGCCTGAGATAAAAAGTTACCATTTCAATGTATGTTTCTAATCTTTTCTCTGTATCTAAATATATTTTTTAAAAACACAACCATCGTACTTCACTTCCTTTTGTTTTGGTGGCTGCTTTCTCAACTCAACATGTGGCTGTTCCCAAGACATTAAACATTCGCACACAGCACTAATGTCAGCGGCTGCAAGGAAGTCTGCCCTTCAGCCTGACACACACAAGTAATAATTCAGTAACTACTGTAGTAATTTTTGGTCAGGTTCTTACTCTCGTTTTTTCTGTATTGGCGGAGATAGGATTAGCTGTTCACTCAGTGACATCTTGGCACACCTGAGAGTTTTACGTTCCCGTGCTAGATTTCCACATGACGTTAGGAGGTCAAAGGCAAGCACCTTTTATGGAGTATCACAAGAACAGAGTGTGCTTCAACGAACCCCCTGAAGCCCCGTGGCGACCCGACACGATGAAGACCATGACCGACGCTGCCGTACAGAGGAGGACACGCAGCCCCGGAGGGCTGGCCCGCCCCGGCCGCTCTGCTGCTCAGCAACGGAACACGAACGTGACACAAGCAAGTGGTGCGACCCCTCAGTTTCCACGGAGGCTTTGGAACTGGGAGAGTGCTCTCTGCACCCCGAGTTACGGGCGAGAGAACAGACGGACCCGGCGTGGAAGACTGGGTCAATCCAACCGCGGCCATGGCAGTCCTGCCATAGTGTGACCAGAAAGGGAGCCAATCTGTCACTTGTAAAATGGGGATAATAACTGGCTCGCCTTAGGGCACGTGCTCAGTGCAGCAGGGTGCCTGCAATGTGGGACGGAGTCGTTACCCTTGGTGACAGTGTCCCTACCCTGCCGCCCTCCCAGACGACCACGAGGACCAGTGACAGTCCATTTATGCACATGCCACTGATTCCATCCCTTCTCCTACCACGACACCCTATTTTTTTTCCCACGCGTAATCACCAGTATTAGGACTTGACTTCGATTCCACTCACCGAACCCTGACCGTGCTTGACACTGCGCGGGGCACTGAGCAGGTGCCGGGGGGGCAGTCGCGCCCTCGGGGGGCTGTTGGGGGACAACCACACGCTGCTGTGTGAGCGCGTGGGCGCCCACACGTATCTGAGATAGGCTGAGCTAGGGAAGGTACCCCAAGAAGACGATCCTAAAACGTAGTTTTTAAAAGATAAAAAGACAGTGGCCGGACGCCAAGAAGGGAGACGAGCAGAGCAGGCCACGACAGCAGCATCGGCGCCCTACGCGGGGTGAATCAGCCGCTCGGAGCTGAGAGCGGGCCTTCGCTCCCGGGGCCACGGGTGCAGTGGAGAGAGTGGGCACAGACTGGGCCTATTGCTGGTGACAAGAACGACTGCGAAAATATCACCCCCCTGAAATTTACAAAAATGACATCCGTCTACTTGGTCAACACTCAACCTCTACAGAACAGTCAGACAGGAGGAAACGGAGTAATCCGGCACATGCAGAAGCACAGCTACGTCAACCGTCTTAAAACTGCTCATCTGGACAACTGCATACGCCACTCTACCTTCCAACCGGAGCACGGAATCACAAAGCGCCGTGAGGCGCCCCTCGGAGACCCTCACGGACACTCTGGGAACAGGAACGGCGCTGCCGCTCCCGAGAGATCCCGGAGGGGCCAGGCCTCGGGCCCCGGACACTCGTCAGGGGAGCTGAGACCCGTGAGGGGTGTTCACAAGGAAACTCTTCCAGCCCACGAAAACACAAAACCAAGCCCGAGGTTTCATAATTTAGAACAAAGACACCAAGCCACTCACCGGTCGGTCAGCGGGGCCCTGCCTCTCTGCGGGCCTGCCGTCCCCCGTGCGGTCACCGGCGCAGGGAGCGCCCTCCAGCCTCTGGTTCAGGAGGGCGGCCGCCTTCTTGCTCTTCAGCAGGTGCTTCAGCAGCTCGTTGCCCGCGTCGCCCTTAGCGGGGGGCCCAGCAGCCCGCGGGGGAGTGTGCCCCGCAGAGGCAAGACCGGCCCCCGCCCTCTCAGCTGCATGCTCACCAGCGGGCTCCCCCGCCACTGGCCCGTCTGGGCCCGGGCGCTGCTCCGGCCCCAGCTCTGCGTCCCTGGCCTGGGTGTGCGGGTCGGGAGTGCCCTGGGAGAGATCGCCGCTGGGCAGTGGGTGTTCCAACTCCAGGCCCGGCTGGCCCACTGCCGCACCGGTGGCCGAGGGCCCAGCCAGCTCCATCGAGTCGGGTTCTGCCTGTGGGGGAAGCTCGCCGGGCGTGTGCCCCGTGGGGGTGGAGGTGGCCTCCGAGACGCTCGGCGTTGGTGGGGCGGTGATGTCTGAGTGGGGAGTGGACGGGGCCTTGGTGGACTCCATGTCTTCGTCTTTCTTCTTCTTTCTTGTTCTTTTCTTTTTCCCCTTTTCTTCGGGGATGATGTCAGAATACAGCTGGATGAGAGAGTGGGTGGGCCCGGAATGACTCTGTGCGTGGATGCCGGCCGGGTCCTGGCCACACGGGAGACTGCCGCTGGCTCCTGGAGGTGCCGCAGGCAAGGCGGGTGTGAAGGGAGGCCTCGCCGGGGACTGCTGGAAGCTGACCCCGGGAAGACCCCCATGCACCTGCTTAGCCGAATGGAAGTTTGGGCTCGAACCGGGAACCGACGGTGAGTCCGGAACAAAGGCGGGGGCCCCTCCCGGCCTTCGCTCCCCGGCCTGCAAGAAAGGCTGGGCGGGCGGCGAACTCATGGGCCCCTGTGGCACGCCCGGCTGCTGCTGCTGCGGGGACTGCTGGACGGGCCGCGGGGCCTGCATGAAGTCACAAGGCAGGTCGGGGCTGTAGAACGGGGTCTGGGCCATGGACGCCCGACTCCCAGCCTCCGAGCCCATCAGGCCGTGCTGCTGCTCCAGCTCCAGCCTCTGCTGCAGGGCTCTCTGCCTGTCCACCTCCTGCATGAGCTGGATGCGCTGTCTTTCCTGCTGCTCTCGCAGGCGTTCCTTCCGCTCCCGTTCCTGGAAACCTTCGCTGAAGGGGTTGTTGTCATCGAATTCCACCCGCGGGGGCGGCCCCCCCTGCGGGCTTGCGCTCGGCATGGGGCCCGGGGCTGGCGTGCAAGGCTTCATCGGTAACTGGGCAACTGGAGGCTGAATCCTCGGGTTGAGAGGCAGGTGAGCAGGGGCGCTGGGGGGCTGCCACCCGGGCAGGCTGGGCATGCGTGCGGGGCTGGGATGGCCGGAGATGATGGCTGTGTGCGGCTGGAGCTGCTGAGGCACCATGGGGAAGCTGGGCTGGCCCATGGCCGGCGGGGGCGGCCCCCCGGGCATGACGGCGGGCGGGGCCAGCGCGCACTGCTGCTGTTTGATGCGGTAATCTTCGATCAGCTCGGCGTGCTCCTTCTGTTGCTTGCGAATCTGGAACAACAGACGAAAGTCTCACTTAAGCAGCACAGGTACCGAACCAGACACCAGCTGAGGGTCACGGCCGGGCCTCGCTATCGGGAAGGCAGCGAGATCGGGTATAGGTGTAAGTGATTTGCTTAAGCTACGGCAAAAGCCACAAAGACTTGGATCGATAAAACATTAAAGATCACCAGTCTTCTTCCTAAAATTATCTGTAAAACCTCTTTACATATGAAATAATACAATCAAATTTAAAATACATGTTTCTGAAACAGAAAATCTTACTGTGAAAGTCGAACTCTTTAAACTGCCCATGGAACACATAAAACAAAGAGGCTACACAGGAAACCAGCCCACTGTGACACCTTGAAGTCACAGTGACACACGAGGTCAGAACGACTGTGAGACTCCAACATGTTAAGATTCCATTTCTACAACGTACAGAACGGCACGACCAGGTTCAGGTAGACGGCGAGGACAAACACTGCACCCTCTCTGCAGGCTAAAGACCAGCCCGGTAAACAACACTCTGAACTCGCGGGCTGACATACGCGAATGGCGGTTTCTGAAACACGCCGTGCCGAGGGGATACTGTGACAGGCTCGTCAGTACATCCTGAAGCCCTCCATGCCCCACTCAGCAAAGTGCGGGACCCATCTCAGCCAGGACACAGCCGGGTCCTGAGGGCACCACCCACTCGGGGACCTGGAGGAGTGGGGCAGGACGCTGTGCCTATCCTTCAGAATCACTGCATCCTTGGGACGCAGATGCTGGCACAGATGCCAGCATGCTGAACCCTGCAGCGCTGGTGGTTTTTCAAATCGTTTTCTTCAGTCTCCCTGACGGCCAAGGAAAGGTCAACTCCAAGGGAGCAAATGCTGCCCGAGCTCACGTCCTATTCCCCTGGACCCAGCACTCCTCGAGGGCTCTGTCCTCGCCTGCAGCGACCGCTGGAGCAGGAAGAGCCTGAGTGTCCCCCGCCGCCCCAGGAAGGCGCTCATCTAAGTCAGGAGGGCGAGACTCGTCTCACGCTGTTACTCCAGGGCGGGGGCGGGGGCTGGCATTTCTGCAGGTTCGGAGGTCTTGGAGCTGTCACTGTGGACAGAGCGACGCCCCGAACACCCTGCCCAGCCGCACCGGTCCTCACCTGCTCCAGCTGCTTCTGCACCATGCTCTGCTGCTCTGTCACGTGCTTGAGCTGCTCGGCGTCCTCCTCGGGGAACTCCCGGCCGGCCTTCTTGGCGGTGCGCTGCTTGGCCGACAGGGCCTTCTTGGATTTCCGGTGCGCGCCGATCTGCTCCTCGAGGTATTTCTGCTGCATCTGAAGGAGCTGCTGCGTCTCCTGGAGCCATTCTTCATACTGCTTGCGCTGCGAGTCATCTGAGGGAAAAACGAAGAATTCAGCTGCGTCACCTTCCCGAAACGTTCAGCGATTCAAGTCATACAAATCCATTTCATTATGTGGTTTCGTTATGACCTTGTCATAGGTATTTTGAAAACACAATACTAAATATTAGACGATAATAAAACTAAATGAGATTTTAGAAAAATATTTAAGAAAACTAAAAATCACGATTTTAGGACACACGCTAACTTCATACTTATCGATAATATGAACCCAATCTTTGGAAAGCAGAAGACTTTTCTCTAATGGAATAGTTTTATACACTAAACTATCAAATTCTCTAACAAAGAAGCCCAACTGTATGCTGTTATACGTGTATCTTATTAATTCGACTTCACAGATTTTGAAGAAACGAAGACATAACTTACTAAGGTCTAGAGCATGGATTAGGTGTCATTTCCCATGCTAATTATCGAGAGTTTATAAGGTTTTCCCTATTTCTTAACAGTGAAAAAGTGTCCTGACCTGAACAGGAGGGAACCTAGGATGTTTCGGAAAGGACCAACATGAAGTTCATGTTTCATAAAGGAAATCCGTAAGTTCAAAATCTTGGAAAGTTTTATAAAATTTGTAACAGATTTCTATAAATGACAAAGGTAGGGAATTATCCGAGTAAAATCTTTTCTGTTTTTACGACTGTCATTACTATCTCCCCGAATAGTTACATCTCTTCATCTTGTAGCAACATTCCTGCTTTATTCTTTCAGGGCACTTTACTTCACTGATGCCAAGTCCAAAAAAAAAAAAAAAGTCATCTTATGGTAGTGAAACTCAGAATAAACCTTTTGACTCACTAGAAGACAAAGAAATGAATAAATACAATTCCAAGAAGGACATTAGCTAAAAAATTACATCCATGATAACAGAATATTGTCATACAGTGAGAATGCAACCAAAGCCAATGGGCACAATAAAGCCAGAAAAAGCCAGTTGGTCACAGCAGTTTGGTTTTAATGCAAACACGTGTTCAAATTACGGTATTAATGCAGGGGAATTTCAAGAGGTCAGACTTTGGGTTTGTTCCTAAACCCAGAAGTTCAGCACATGTATGAACGTGAAATCTAGTCTACTAAATTTGAAGGGCATTTGTCAAGAACAGGCTTTTTCACAAGATTTCAGAAGTTCTGCTTCTGGTAGAATGAGACCTACCGCAAGGAAAGCCTTTCTGGTTTCTGGAACCAGGAGAGCAGAGGTGAGCAAAATGAAAAATAATGGTGAAAAAAAAGTTAGCTAAACAGTCTGAAGATTTCCGAAAGGTTCAGTCTGGGGAGAACTTAAATGCTATCCTGCACCGCCTTGGGACCCCTGGAGGTAACTAGAAAGGTGCAGTGGCATCCTCCATCCTTGACCTTCACACCATGCTGCTAACCCAAATGATTTCTAAGCACGGTCCCTACGTTGCTCCCATTTAGTGTCCTTGTCACTGACGCAGTCATTAGAGTAAGCAGTTGTTTAATTCTATGGATTGTGAAGTGCCCGATATACATATATATATAAAAAAAACCAACAACGATATTGAAGAGAATGGGGAAGATAATTTTTCTGTATTAAAATATTAATCTCTAATTAAATCTTCATGCACAAGAAAAAAAAACAATGAAAATACATGCCTTGAGGAAAAGACGCCTACTAGGGTTTCATAAAAGATGAGGGCACTTAGACTGAAAATAACACACCTACACTAACTCCAAGTTTTTAAAAGAACACAAATGTAGTGCAAACAAGCAATCCCCAGAGAACACGTAATTTATTAGATTTATACTTACTGACAAAGCCTGGACCAAAATTTGGAGGATTAGGCCTAGAAAGCTGATGTGTTATACTGCCATCCTAAAATAAGTAAAATTTACAAATAGGTTTATTCCACATTTCAGTTAAAGGGAAAAACTTTTTTTTTTTAAAAAAAAAAGGAAGAAAGAAAAAGAAATGGAAGGGGAAAAACCCTTTAATTTCCTAAGACATCTTTAACACCCTCGTTTTTATAGAAAAGTAGATGAACTGAGTGGTGACAACCCAATTTCTGAAAATTTTAAGCTATCTCTGAACTATTATATTTTCTTGATTTAGTTGAAAAACAATTATAGTTGAGGTAAGAGATTATTCATCAGAGATATAATAGTGGGCAAATCAAATATTGTAATTAAGATAAACATAGGTTCCAGACCGACTAAGTTCCACTCAACAGTTATTTATAATTTAGCTATGAAGCCTATGCTTTTCCCACTGTTTGAGACGGTGTCTCTCTTTTCCATTTAATAGTAAAACGAATATAATTATCAGCAAAATAAATCCAAAGCACAAGTGGCAGGGCAAAAAGTATAAATTCCAAAAAGACACGTAGAAGGTAGCTTGGAAGGTGGCTTCCCCTTCCCCGAGGCAGACACTTGAAAAAAAAAAAAAATCGCTGAACAAAACAGTATATGAAACGAGCAGTACTACCTTCCCAGACGTTGGTTGACACTAACTATTTAAATTTTTATACTTAAAGCTGATTACGATTAATTGTGAATATTTAAAAAACTAAATTATTCCAAGGAATAAATAGCAGAACATGACTACATCTAAATAGAATGAATTCTAATTATTTTCTATTGTTTATAGAAGTATTATATTTTAAATGTAGTGAATTAATTCCAAAATGTAGCTTGGGAACATACTTTGTGGACTTAAGATTTAAGAGTAAATAAAAGCTAAACAGAAAACTTAAGCATTTAGTTTCCCTCCAGTGACTTTCTACCCTTAAAAGCACACGTCCTTTTCAGGAATTATTGCCAATTTTTTAACCGTAATGTCTTTCTCTTTAGAAGGTATAAAGAAAGACCCCTGTACTCCTGCTGAGCTGGTAACATGTTCCCTAACGCCTCCGCTACTCTCTACAAGTGGCCTCCCTGGAGAAGAGGCTCGGTGAGCACGCGAGACCGGCATCCTAGGAGGGCTGGTTACAAGCAGCGGTACCTGAGAGAGCGCCTGCGGCAGGAGGCTCTGGCCTTCGCCCGTCTGTGCCCCAGTCACCGCGTGGCCCACAAAGGGGAACCTGCGAGAAGGAAGCGCTGGGTATCAACGGTGAGCATCCAGAACTAAAATCACTTCCAGTGCTTAACAATGTCCCCCACCGAGAACATGTACCAGAGCCCGTTTCCGTGAGCCAAGTGCATTCAGCCCTCGCCGCACACGGCTCTGCGAAGCGGGGCTCACACTACTCTCCCCCTCCTTCCTTACGGCAGGGGCGGCTTCCGCGCTGAACCCTCCCCCACCAGGCACGAGGCTGAGGCTGCGGGACGGAGCCGGCGAGGCTGCTCGGGGGTTTGTCCCGTCAGACGCCTCAGACGCCTCGTTAGACCATAACGTACAATTAGTTCGAGTCTTTTGGCTAAAAAAAATATATAGTGAAGACATAGCTTTATTACATAAATTCTAAACAATTTCTTCTTCCGATCTTTATTTAAAAATAATTGGGAGCTTATTTTGTATTCTAAAACTAATGATGTAATTTAATTATAAGTGTCATACATTTTTGTATATTTCCACATCTAATGTTAAAGCAAATCAGAAATAGGTCATTGACAAAGAAAATGTCTATATAGTTAAAAATATTTGGCAAAATGTTTATTCTAATTAGAGCTACGGACGCTTCACAGAAACGTTACTGTTTTAATGAAAACACTTCCTCCAGCCACCAAATGCTTCAATATAGCAAGATATATATATAGGGCATGATTTCCAAATTATGTATCAAATATCGTACATTAGTATTTAGGTGCTACTAGAATTTAGAACATAGGCTTTTTAATTTTTCAATCAGGATTTGATTCACCTCTCTGCTCCTCCCCCCACTACAGTCCTGATCTGGGGTGATCTCTTGATCCCATTATTACGATCCCCTCAGTCGATACGTCATCCCACTTTGAGGGACTATCACCTCCATTCTTCAAAGCACTCGGCAGAAGTGTGTGCCTGACAGGTGACAGATGTGTCAGCAGAGCCCCGCTGCACAGAGACAGGACGCTGGAAGGAGGTAGTCTAATTCTGTGGCCCCCACTTTCAAACCAAGTGCCAAATGGAACTTGGCGTTCTCGTGTGACTACAGATAGCAAGCTACATTTTATCACTCATCGTGACTTTGAAGTTACAGTAATTACTAGACCTACCGCTAAATTCGTTAATGTTTTAAGAAGTGCATGTACTATAATTTTTCAGTAACTGTATTTCAAATATAATTGGTAATATTTATGTAATTGTATTGTGTTTACATTTATAATTTTTAACATGTGTATTGCATAATTATATATTTATATAATTGGTTATATAACTGTAATACTGTGTTTTTGTTTTGCATATAAAATGATCTGACAAAGAATTTAAAAGCTTCACAGGAATGTCAAAAAGGTTCATGACAGAAAACGTTAAGAATACCTGTGATAAAGTGTTAAAAGATGCCGGGCGACAGTGAAAACCACTGGAAACTACTTTCTCGGCTTTAATCTCAAGTGTTTCTTACCTGCTTCCAAGTTCTCAACAAATGAAAAGAACGATGCTTTTAAAGATGTCTAATTTATCTTCAGTATATTTATCTTAAATTTACATAGATTTTATATTCAATTCCATAATCAACCCTATTCCTTTTTCTTAAATAGTTTTTCAACGAGATAATTTGGCTAAATTGAGGCTCCACCCTACTCCATTGACAGAAGTATCAAGCAGCAATACACTAAGGACCACTCATGGTGGCCGCTGCGGACAGATGGACAGCCACCGCCTGCAACAGTCCCACTCAGTAGGTCTGCAGCTGAGCACACTCAACTGCATTTAAAACACACTTGCGCAGTTGGTGGTCCACGACCGAAATTCAAGGGGCTGCAGGAGGCAGTTTAACATCCCTTAGGGAGCAACAGTTACTTCAACTGCAAACATCCACATGGTCAGACAACTCTGAAGAGTCTCCTTTCATGCACAACTTCATTTTTCTGCTAAAGGTCAAAAGGCTTACAAATTCTCCCAACTGCTACTTTTCCAACGTCCTTTTTATCTACTCCCCGACTTGTTTCTGCATCAAATTCAGTTTGGAGGCACTTATTTTTTTTTGACCTTTCATTTATTTTTTACATTGAAATATACTTTATCACATGTTCTAACACAGTTCGTACTGTCCTCCAATAACTGCGGTAGCTCCTACGTGCAGGCCCCATGCTCGGACGTGCCGGTGAGCTTCAGACGCGCAGCTTGTTGCTGTTTCTGGGGAGAGACGCGCGGACGCCTCTCCCTCTGCCATGCTTCTGACCTGAGCACACTTACTTTACAACTGAGTTCACAGCTGCCTGAAGTACTCAGTAGCTTTACTGACATGTCCCACTTTTCTGTTTGCCTTGTTTCTTTGACAGAATAAAAAATATTCACGGGCTTAAATGAGCTTATGTCAACACAGAACAGTTTAATTTCTATTTTCCTGCTTATCATCCCATCTTTATCTATTTCGGAAGAACGATCTCTGTCCCAAGCAGCTTTGAAGCATTAACTATTCTAAAGGTATTTAAAAGCACACTTAATACTTTGGATCTCCTGATTCTATCCAGCTGACATCACGACAACTTTAAATACTGTTCATTCCTGGAATACAAGTTTTTGAGCTACTATATACTCTTCCTCAGTAAGTGATAATTTCACGCGCTTCTCGATGCCACGCAAGAGTGAGAAACAGTGTCACCCACCTGTTCATGACCACTGGCGGCATGCCCATGTTGCTTTGTGCCATTACTTTATTTATGCCCTTAAGGGCCACCATTTTGGCTTTCATTATAGGGTCTGCAATTGCATCAAGATCTAAAAATAAAATACATTTTAAAGTCACTTATTTCATAGTACTTGGTTCAGGTTACACTAAGAGGTAGTGTAACTATCACAAACATATAACGGACTCTTATTCCTTATTATTTAATAATCACTACGAGAGGTTTCTAGACGAGGTAAGGAATTACGACATACTAAGAACCTTATCCTGAATTTAACCCCATATCTCGGTGACCCACTGAAGCAAGTGTTAATACCTCAGCCCTACAAGAATCAACACAAGAAGTCTGTCAAATATGAGGGGGATTGCAGCAATAATCCGAAGCAATGCAATTCCTTTTCACCCAAACATTTGCAATGCTACCCAGAATTGCTTCTTTAGTGAACATCACGAATGGGAATTCGCAGTCATTTCCAGGACTAAAGAACTCCACTAAATTAGTTATCACTCTTTAACAAGGGGAAACGTATCAACTTCTCGAGGGCATGTCCTTCAGAGGCACGGAAATACGACTCTCGGTGCTCTGGCCACGAGTAATTTTAACACAGAAATCCTATAAGCTGACTGTGCAGCACCGTAAAGCCCACAGCAGTTGTGAGGGACACTCGCGGGGCCCCCTACCGATGTTGGGAAAGAAGGGCTCCGACCGCTGACGAATCATGGCTTGCATCTGCCTTTGCTGCTGCTGCTCTTGCCTCTCTTGGTCCAGAAGGTCCTGGAGAAGCAGTGGCTGTTCTTCCAGAAGGAGGGGCCTCTCCCTGCTCTGCGGGGCTAACACGGGAGGGATCATCAGCTGGTGGGGCCCGGACATGCCGCCGGCTCCAGGCTGACTGGTTAGAGGCACAGTTTGAGTCGCAGGTTTCCCTGTCCCGAAACCGTGACTGACCGCCGGCTGACCCTGCATGAATCCTGGATTTACCGGCACACCCTGAGGAAAAGTGTGGTTTAGCCTGGAGACTACTGCCACGTTAGAATTCACGGCGCCATCCATGACACGGCCAGGTGGCGTCACTAAGGGGGGAGGCAAACCTGACACGTGACTGGATGGTGAGGCCGGCAAAGTCAGCGCAGGAGACCCCAATGGCCTCATGTCTGGATTATCGGATTTTTCACTGGCAAGTAAACTTGACAGAACTGGAGTGGATCCAGTGATGC
The DNA here is from genome assembly GCA_004027375.1 of Macroglossus sobrinus. Lineage (NCBI taxonomy): Eukaryota > Metazoa > Chordata > Mammalia > Chiroptera > Pteropodidae > Macroglossus > Macroglossus sobrinus. The sequence continues at coordinate 59,187 of PVKZ01003052.1, forward strand.
CACAAGGGTCCAGGACGTCTTCGGCGGGCAGCGGAGCGGACCCAGGAACACCCGCGCCGGAGCCCGCGGTGTCCCGGTTCGGTCTGTGGTCGAGGAGGTCCGTGTCACAGGGCTGCAAGGACACCTGCTCGCCAAGGCTCGCGTCCGCGGGGGCAGAAGCCTGCGAGCAGGGAGCATCAAAGTTCTCTCTCCCCTTGTCGCTCTTCACGCTGCCGCACCTGGCGTCCCCTTTGGAGTTCGGAGAGAGCACTTCCGTCTTTATCTCACTGGGATCGGTGGATGTTCTCCACGGAGAATGGTTTTCAGAAGGAACCACAGGTTTATCTTCCTGCTCCTGTTTCTGCCGTTCAGCAGGCGCACACTGATTATCTAACTTATCATCAATTGGGACATTCAGGTCCAGTTCCTCATTAAACATGCTTTTCTTATCTCCTAGGTCGAGTTCTGGATCAGTGTAGGCAATGATGTCAAATTCTCCTGACCTCAAGAGGTCATCCAGGTTAGGATCGTTGGTCTCCAAATTACCTAATGTATCCAGTTCGTCGCCCTTCCCATCCTCTGCGTCTAGATTTAAATTATCCAGGTCTTCATCATCCAAGTCTTTGACCTCAACCCCCTCCAGATCTTTGACATCTAGCTCTTTTACAGACGGGTCATCAGAGTCAAGTTTTTCTTCGAGACCATCAGAAGACTGGGTGGTGACCTGTAAATGATCAGATGACGTTTCAGCCGGTGTAGAAGTTGGCAAAGGAGCCTCTGAAAACTCACCCCCTAAGGGATGACTCAGGGACCTCATGACCACAGAAGATGAATGGACAGGATGACCTTGCTCTTGAGGAGACGGTGGCACCTGCTCCAAATTTGGATGCACAGGCGGCTGATTAGGTAGACCTTGGGAAGGTCGCCTCATGGGGTCTGTGTGTCTGGGGCCGGGCATGTCCGGCCGGGGAATGAAGCTGACGTGTCTTGGCTGAGAAGGGGCCTCTCCAGCACCGCCAGGAGTGGCACTGAAGTGCAGCCGTGACCTCCCGTCGGGGGCCCTGTGCCTCAATTCAATGAACGCGTGGCAGGCGTGCGGAACCGGCAGGCTCTGCGGCGGGAAGTGCTGGGACAGTCCCACCGGGGTGCTCATCGGAGAGCTGTTCAAAGGCCTGGGCATGTCCACGGGGACGGGTCTTCTCATCTGCGGAGGAACTCCGGGGCCCTGCATTTGCTGCGGCGGCATGAGAAAGCGTTCCTGACTTGACAACGTGCCGTGACTACCTCCTGGAAATGGAAATCTAAAAGAAGAAAAGCAGCACACAGTTAACGTTAAGTATTTCATTGAATTTAGAGTTACGTCGAGAAAAGGAAAAGTTTTAGATTCAACTCAGGGATAGAATAAACACAGCCAAATACTTAGGAAAAATGAAATGATCACAATTAGAAAGAACTTATAAAGAATCTACATGCAAGTCAAATTTAGCTAAGCACCGTAAGCACCCTACACTGGACACAATATCTGAGCTCAGAAGACGTGAGCTCAACAGATAGCATGACCCAAGACCAAGGAACGCCACCGAGCAGATGGAATCCACGGATCAGAAACGGGCATGCTACCTGGAGCTGAGAAGGATTCCATTTTTCTCTCCATCTAGGGAGTCTCGACCGAGGAAGCAGATGGGGACCCTGAACGAAGTTAGGGAGCTAACAAGAAGTACTACAGAGGCTTACAGGCCTCAGTCCGTGAGAAGACAGAGGCGAAGGCGTGATGGCTGGGCCGGCCCACCTACTCGCTCGAAAGCAATGAAGGCGGGAGGGAGAGAGCGAGAAAGAACAAGACGCATCATCTACAAAGACTCAGCAAATTAGTGAACTACAAGACTTTTATTATGTACGTTGTACCTCATTCTAGAAAGAACAAAAAGCAATTTACAAATGTGACACAGAACAGGCATACACTAAAACTGAGGAGGAAAAAAAAAAGAAAAAGAAGGGTAAGACTGTAACACAGAGGTAGATACCAGAGTAAAAAAACACGCCTGATGAAACGAAAGGCCCACTAGCTTCACAACCGTACCTCATCCCAAAAAGACCCTGAAAGAAAATCTGGAATCTCCACAAATATGTACGATGGAAACGAAAATTAAAACTTGGGGGAGAGCACACCCACGCTCGTCTCGGGAGGCCCCGACTGAACACGGCAGTTACGTTTCAGCGGGGTGCCTGGTGGCTGTAACGTGGCGCTGTCAATAATTAACGACAAAGGTAATCTTTAGAGTTCTTACAGGTAAAAATAAATTCCGTGGCCTGTCGTTAGTGGGCATGGCCCTGGTCACAGGGCAGAGGGATGGAGACATCAACAGCAGTGACCTTCTGGCTGAGAGCACCTTCGTGTCTGTTCCCTTCTGACAGAAACTTACATCTGGGACAGAAGTGAAAGCGTTACCTGAATCCGTGCGGTCTCACCCCCATGCCAGCGACATCAGGGGTATAGGGGCCACGTGGGTCCTTTGGGAAAACGGCGTATCTAGGTGCCAGGGGAGGGATGACGGGCGACCGGACGCTCCCAGGGTAGGGGGGCGGGGGCCGGGAGAAGGCCTGGCCCGTGGGGTCGGGCTGCCAGCGCTGCAGGGGGCCCGCGTGGGGCCCAGCGGCCGGGTCCTGCGGCCCCTTCTCCTGCCGGCACGCCATCTTCTTCTGCTGCTGCTGCTGCAGGATGATCTCGCGCAGCTTCTGCCTCTGAGCGGAACAAAGAATCAAAGTCACCGGAATTTCTGAGCGCCGATGGCCTCTTACGACCTAATGCGTCCAGCGGAGGACTATGGCAACGTTTAAATTACCTTAACGTTTTAACGTCTGGTAAACCAATCGTTAACTCCCCAGTAGGTTATAAAATCTAACTTGATGCTTCGGGTCCTTTGCCTTGCCAGACAACTATCACAAAACTGAAAGCTTTCAGGTTTAAGAATTCCTCTACGAATTCATAAATACTGAGATTAGATACAGAATAAATTCAACTGAATTGGTGTTAATTTTACCAGTTTCATCTTTTTTTTTTTGGCAGCATGACAAATTCTAGAGTATGAAGATAAACTTTAACACCTGTGTAGAAATTACTCAGTTCGATGAAATGAATTGCTTTCTCAAACAATTCACTTACATCACCTGAAAACATACAACGTGTTTTACCTGTCTGAATTTTTCTGTATCTGCTTGACACATATTTACAATACTCCATGTGTCAGGGACTCCTGGAGCTGGCCCAAAGCCAGGGAGTTGGGGGACACTGAAGAACTGCTGGCCGTAAGCGCTTACTGGAGAGTTAGACGGCGCGCTGAGGTCCCCGTCCGACCCAGGCCGCGGCTGCTCAGCGTCATGGGCCACTGGACTTGTTCCAAAAGCGTCAGGCTGAGATCTTGGCGTCATCGGAGGCTGATCGTAGGGATCACGCGCAGCAGATGGGGAAGCGCGGCTGAAGGTGTCTGAAAGGCCGGGTCCAGGGGGCCTAGGCGTTTGGGAACACACGTCAGGCGGCCTCACCAAAGGGCCGGGTAAAGCTGCTGCTCGACCTTGCGCTGGCTGCAGGAAAGGGTCCTGATTCGGCATGAGGACGGGCCTCGTCACCGAGGACCGCGCGAAGCCCTCCGACATCCTCGGCCGCGGCGCTGCTGGGGGCTGAGGGTACGGAACGGAGAGCCCAGGTCGTGGTGTTCCGGGCGGCCGTGCGTACGGGTCCGGAAGCCTCTGGTTAGCTGCCGACGGGGTGAACAAGTCTGCCTGGGCCGACGGCCTCGGGGTTGGAGGCTGCTGGCTGTACGGGTCGGCTGTGGGCGGCCGGGGAGTTCCCGGAGCGTGGGCGTAAGGGTCTGGGTTGGAGCGAGATGGGCCCGCGGGCTGGGAGTACATGTCGCTGACGGGCCGTGGGGTCCCTGGGGGCTGGGAATAGGGGTCCTGAGCTGGCAGCCTTGCCACAGCCCCGGGCTGCGGGAACACCCGGGAGGGGCCAGTGAAAGGCTCGCCCGCGGCGGGGCGCGGGGTCAGCGGGGGCTGGCTGTACGGGTCACTGGACTGGCTGTGAGAAAAGCTGTCGACAGGTCTGGGGGTCAGAACGGGCCTCTCGTAAGGGTCCACGGGCAGTCGCCTCGGGGCCTGGGACACCGCTGCGTAAGGATCCTGGGGGGGCGGAGGCGCCTTGAAAGGCCCAGGGGCCACGTCGGGAGGTCGTGCAAACGGGTCTGCGGCCCGCTGTCTTGGAAACACATCGGCCCGAGGCGGTTTGGTGAAGGGGTCACTGCTTCCTTTTGCCGTCTGCTCCGAGACCACGGGGGCCCGGCCCGGGCCCAGGGCCTTGGGAAACTGATCGGCCATCACGGGCCTGGGTGTGTCCGGGGGCTTTGCATAGGGGTCGCTGCTCGCAGACGAGGAAGGACACGTGTCTCTGGCGGGGGACGGCCTGTTTGCTGCGGCCTCGCTCGGCAGGGTGGGCCTGGGTGCTGGCGGCGGAGGCGCAGAGCCTCTTCGGGGAAAACTATGACCCCCAGGAGAAGGCCGTGGGGTGCCAACCATTTTTGCGTAAGGGTCCATGGGAGACGGAGGCCGGGAGGTGGACGCCGGCGGCGTGAAGAGCTGCGGGGAAGGCGGCTGGGGCGGCGCCAGGCCGTCCGGGGGGCCGATCCGGGCCGCGGTGGGCAGAGGGGGTGCCTGCGGCTTCACAAACACGTCGTCCGTGGATGCCGAGGTCGGGGTGCCGGGGAGCTGCTTCGTGAACAGCAGGTCTTTGTGGAACGGCTGTGCCGGGGACAGACTCGCGCCGCCAGGCTGCGGGGGCGCCGGGCTCTGCGCCCCGCTGCACGCGTCGGGGCCCGGCTGGGCCAGGAGCGCCTGTGGGCCCAGCTGCTGCTGCTGCTGCTGCTGCTGCTGCTGCTGCTGCTGCTGCTCGTTCTTCACCTGCTCCAGCTTCTGCGTGGCTTCGATCTTCGCCTGCTGCTTGCTCTTCTGGCGCATTTGCTGTTGAAAATGGAAAAAAGAAACAATCCCGTGGTTAGAAAACACCGCAAGTGTCGTGGCAGGGGACAGCAAACGGAGGACCTCTCTGCCATGGGACGCGGGCGGCGCCCGTCCTGATCCTGAGCAGGCCTCAGCCCTGCCGAGCGGGCCGGGCCGGGCCGGGCCAGGCGGTGTAGCTGCGCCACGCCTTGGACAGCACGCGGCTTGAAACGGTTCAAGGAACTTTCGGAATCGACTTACAAATGTTTTACTGACAAAGGAAAGATTATCTCTAATCGAAGTTAGTAAGAACTATATTCTGAAATAATGACAAAAACAATTCTCCTCTCAATGAGCAAAACTTCGACGGGGACAGGCCAGCCACAGAGAACGAAACGCCACACGTGCCTGCCTGAACTTCCACTCCTGCTCGTGCTCCGACTCCCGCTGCTTCAGCGGGTCCCTGAAGAGCTCGGCGTCCGCGCGCGCGCCCGGCTCGCCGCCGTCCTGCTGCTGCTGCCTCTTGGCGGCGTCGCTGGACACCTGCACTTTGCTGATGCGCAGGGCGGCTCTGTTGTCCCGGGCTTTTTGCTTTGTGAAAAGGAGAGGAAGATTATCCCCCAGGTCATGCCGACACGTTTACAGAAATAACACCATGTGGACTTTGTCATCAGAAAGCGAGAGGTCAGGTTACGCAGCTGGGCTGTAGCCCTGTCCGGCCTCCCGCGGAAATGGGTCCAGGGACCAGCCCACCCGTACCCCACAGTGCACCTGCCCCTCTGAGCGGGGTCAGGCTCGAGGGCCAGCTGTGCGCTAGCTAGCACGCTCAGTCCCACTTTTCTTAAAAGACCCTTCGAAAATGGAAAAATTCACGTCTCTCAGTTTAAAGGAAAAAATCAAATCAACCCTCCAAATCTGAAATCTGGAATCTGAAGGTTAATGTTAAAGAAAATCATCTCAATCCTATTATTTATTACGCACCAGTCAAAGCAGAAGAAAACAAAGCATTAGCAACACGTCAAAGAAAACCCTTGCTCTACCCAAACAGTCATTATCACCAACACATGCATCGAAGAGCAAGTCAGCAAGTCGGAAAATAAATGCATGCATTTCTCAAAACAATGACGTCACTTTAACATGCTTTAAAATGGAAACAGGAATGCAAATGCAGTTGACGATCTTAATTTGGCCCTTTGAGAAACAACAATTCTGCATCTTAACTGTGAATCTCATAAAATACCCTAATTAATTCCTGGCAAAGAGCATGCTTCAGAAGCTCCTTGAAGGTGTCCAGATACGTCTCTTTCAAGATACGAGAAGAGTCTACACTGAACTTAATACAAAAAGAGTGTATCATGGAAGAAACAAAGGCACGCTAATGCAGGCTCAAAATTTAGAACTCTTTGAAGAGATTAAATAATTTTTGAAGTGAAATGAATTAAACATGCTTCTAAAATTAAACTGGTTTCAATCTTCAACATCCTGGTTCTGGTAACTAGCTTATGAAAACATCACACTTTATATTAAGACATAATGAGTTAGAAAATCACTATAAAAGCAACGTTGTTAATTAGTTGTACAAGTATTAATGTTTTCTGCCCTGAAAAATTCTTTTATTAACCTAAGAAAATAAAAGTAAGGCTCCAGTATCGTGTTTAAAGATACAATACATAAGAGATCATTGAAATACCACATATGGTGCTCTCTCCTGTGAGCTTGCTTTTCTCCACAATTTAGCAATTTGCTTCACTCTCGTCGTCCAGTCTGCAACAAAAAAACACGGCAAACACATTTACACACAGTAAGGACACGATGATAAAGAGGTTGACGAACCGCTAACGGTGAAGCTTGTTCTGGTCAGATTTTCATCAATGAGAAGCCCTATGTGAAGTTCTCTGTGTAGTACAGGATTCTTGGCTCACAGTAGGCCAAATATTTTCTAAATAAAGTGTTGCCTTATTAACCATCTCACCTGCAGAGTTAGTAAGTTTTTAAATCATAGGGACTAAAGCAGCCAAGATAAATTTAAGCCAAATATAATTGTCTCCTCAAAGCTGTAAGATGCTACTGGAGTTGAAACTTAGAATTTTATATAATATCTCACTTAAAAGAAGTGTATCATTTTGACCGAAAGCACGCATTATTACACACAAGCACTGTGCACAATAAAGACACACGACAATGATTTCAAGCCACTTCCCTGAAATTCACAGTGCAGGACGACGTATAAAATGAAGTCCGGGTGAGATCTCAGTTAGTGATAACTGTAGACATGGTTTAGTTCATATTAAAAAAAAAAATTTCACAAAAGCCACTGAAAATGGAAATCAGTGGACAGAGCAACAGCCCCAATGTGGCATTTCCTCGGGTTCTGGAACCTCAGGTTCTGGAACCACACAGTACAACTAGTAAAGGAAAAGACTTCTGAAGACACTATAGCTCTGTTCTAAGGACGATTTACAGGGACACGAAGTGACTTAATGTCGCCAGACATACTCATCTAGATGCAGCGAATGAAAGCGGGGGGTGATGGGGGCTACGTGGATCATGTGGGCACACTGCTCTGACAGACACCCCGTCCCTGCCCCACGGGCCTGGCTGCTGGTCTCTCCTAGGTGAGGTACCACAGGGAGGCTGAACCAAAGGGCGCCTAGAAGATAAAGGTCACCCCGAGAGCCTGCTTCCGGGGCCCCCTCTGGGAATCTACAAGAGCTACGTGCTGACAGGCGGGAGCCCACGCCAGCCAGTTTCTACGGCCCTTTCCATCTCGGTCTAGCTTGTGATGCGAACTCAGGGTAATAAGCAGGCATCTGCGTACAAGTGACATTTCAAGAATCCACATGGTTCGTCTTCTGCTTAATCAGAACTTTCAAAACGGGTGCCATTTGCATCATCTGTTTTGCTCCCCACCCCGCCCCAAGGAGACGAGAGAGCAGGGGGGAAGGGACGACGATGCTGAGATGTTTTACTGGGAACCATACTTAGAACTGAGTGATTCAGCCCAACTGAATACTTCTGATTCAACAATAAGATTCTGTGCTAGGAACAGTCCATGTCATCACACATGTGACCCAACGCTGCTGACTCCACGTGCTCAGAAAGGCTGCTCGCAGCCGGAGACACACTCGAGGTTCACCAAAATGGACTTTTGGGAAACATGCGGGGGACACAGGCCTAGGACTCAGGTGCTTCCAGAATGTGGGGGAGCTCCCTGGCGCACAGCCCCCCCGCCACAGTAAGACGGAAAACCGGGACGTGTCACCGTGTGCGGGGGAGGCGGCCACACGGCCCGGCACTCACCGGGGAACTCGGCCTTCAGGCCGGGGAAGTTGATGTTCGTGTACAGAACGGGGGCCACCGTCGCCATCTCGCCCAGCGCCTCCTCCTTCTCCCACTTGAGTGTGCTCTTCTGGGCACTGGACAGCGTGTCACTCTCCCCCTCCGCGGGGGCAGCGGCCGGCAGCCAGGAGCCGTGAGGGTCACTGGCCATGGGCGTGAACGCTTGGTTTTTGTCCCTGGAAAAGAATGAACAACTTTACTAAAACAGTTGAAGCACAGACCACGATAAACGTGATGCACACTGATTCCGTGCACAGTAACAGACTGGCATTCACGCGGCAAGAATCGCTTGAGTTTCCACAGAGAGCGAAGGCTTTTACGTACCTGGCATCGGTGTAAGGGGACTGTGCCACGGCGGAGAAGGTCCCCAGTCCACTGCCAGGAGGCAAAGGGGCATGTGGGAGGTGAGGGCCGGGTCCGATGAGACCGTTCATGAGTGGCATTCGTGAAAAGACATCTTGAAAGAAAAGAACAATCCGGTTTGCACGTTATTCGCAAGCGGGAAAGCACCAGGAATAGCTCTAAACAACAATGTGTAACGCTACTTAAAAGCTGGGTACTCTTTCAATATTATGTTGTAAAATATTGCTTAAAGAGGGACTGCTCATAAAATTCTGAAGTGCGGTCCCTATAATCCTGTTTACTTGGCCTCGGTGCGCTGGAAACAGCACGTGCGTGGGAGGCTGACAGCCCGGGGCTTGCATCTTAATTCTGCTTCTTGTGAGCAGCAGAAATCACTGTTTCTGTCAAACGAAGGTGTTCTCTACTGTGGCCGACATCATGGATGTACAGGTCTCAGCCTAGTGCCTGATGTGCAGTGATTACTCAGTTTGTATTAGCTCAAGAAAAAAAAATCAATCTCAGCAAACGCTAGTAAATTTTAACAAACACTCTTTCTTCATCTTCATTCAAAATTTACAAGCAGACTTTCTTCTATTTTACTCTTGTTTCTGTTAACAAAAAACACCATCTATGATTCTTGAACTGGCACATTCTCGAAAATAGTCTGGAACAACAAGCAGTATTTTATCTACCATTATCAATTACATCGTTGCTGTTAATATATGCCTTCTGTCTCTGACGTAATTTTCATTACTTGGAGTTTCAGCTCCCAAATGCATTCTAGCCCACTCCAGCCTATTCACGAGCTTCCAATGCTTATCGTCTTTCTAGACAGACACCAGGGCGCCATAACAAAGCCACGCTGTGCCTCCCCGTCACTGTGCTCAAGCACAGAGCTCTGACCCGCACTGTGAGCTTCCTCCGTCCTCATCTGACCACAACGCGAACAACAAGACCACACCTGTTTTCCTGGACCTTCAAACACCCCCTCCCAATGTCAAGACCAGCTCTAGAGACACAACGTACTGAGGTCCACGTCACCAGTCACACACGGCAAATAGTCACCAAACTGGTGACCACTTGTGCGCTCGGGCTAGTGACAGGGAACACCTAACCTGGTGACCGCTGTGCCAACGTAAGAGAAACTAACCAGACCAGTGTCACCCGCACAAGGTTTTACACGCATGACAACCCTCTGACTGCCACGCCTCCGAAGCTAGCGCTCTGGCTGCCACGGGAGCACCGTGGCTGAGCGCCGCCGGCAGGTTCTCGGGGTTCTGTCTCAAGGACGCCGCGGTCAGGGCTCATCCTGCTCGAGGGCCCCACAATGACAAGTGTCTCAGGACGCTTGAGTTCACGCCGAGGATTAGGAGTGAGAGTTCTGGTTTTATTCGAAGTAGAATGCTGTCTTTCCAACTTCAGCGAAAGTAGGTTCCATTAGGGACTACGAGATTTTATTGACTGAGAAGCATCAAATGTCTTTCATGCAATGAGGATAAACAAAAGCTTCTTTACCGGAGGGAGAACGTGACCTGTCCTGCAGCCATCTGTCAACACGAAGGGCTGCCGGACCAACACGCCGTCCCGACACGCTGCGGGGCAGCAGCCCGCACCGGTGACGTCCTTCACCGCAGCAAGCGCTGTGCCAGAAGCGTCGCGGGTGTCAAGTCGCTGATCCTCACGACGACCCCGCCACGGAGTCACTCACGTGGAGCTCCGTTTACGGCCACGACCCTCCAGAAGTGAGGGCTCCACCGAACCGACCCCGCCGGCCCACCCTGGTTTACAGACGGAACCTTTATCAAGACGTGCGTCACGGTCAGAAGTGAAGACTCGTCCACCCTGCACCCACAGAGACTTCAAGGTGCTCCGTCTCGGTCTTCTTGGACTCTACCACCCCCCGCTCTGACCTCCGGTATCTTTGTCGACCACACGCCACACTGTGCCGCCCTCCCTCACTGCCCCACCGCAGTTACTCTGCCCCAGGTGACCAACGACCTTCCTGTCCGATGAGACATCTTTCAGGCACTCGAGCCACTTGACAACCTGTTTCAAAGACCCTGCCCTCATTCGGCGTCCCAATCTGTCACTGCTTTTTACCTTCCAGCTAACCCTCAAAAGGGGGAGAGGAAGTCATAACTGCACACCTGATGTAAATCGGACGAGGTAAACGCGTAACTCACGACATTTAATTTTTAGAAGTTCCACACTCTGCCCTCTAGGGCGGTTCTGTAGCCCTCCTGAGAGGACTTCCCACTTGGCTGGCACCGCCACACACAGCTCCTCAGCGCTGGCCCACGCCCTGAACGGCTGAGACTGCCCGCGCGTCAGAACATGGGCCACGTCCCGTGTCGAACCGTTTCCTGTTCACGGCACGACGGATGGGCTCCGGATGCCGGCTCACGGCCCAGCTGGGTCCCCGAGCCCGCTCCTCCGCCCGCCTGCATGGCCGCGCGGGGCACGGCACCGCTCCCCCCAACGCCGTCGTCTCTCCTCTCCGTCCCGTCCCCTCGGGAAGCTCTGCAGATATTCACACGGACCAAACTTTCGCCTCAGTCTCAACCGTAACGAACTCAACAGCACAAATCAGCCGGTCTCAGCTTCGTTTCCAATACTCACGCCCGAGCTGCGTGGCCTGCACGCGGACGCGCCGGGCCACTGCGCCCGCACGCGGGCTTCGATGACGCTCAGAGCCCCGGAGGAAAAGGCAGCTACCCCGTCCCCCCCGTCCTCCCCTTCCCGAACTCTGCCGAGCCCCGGCGCGCGCCTCTGCTCCGGAAAGCGGTGACGCTGTCGATCCAAAACACCTGTGTCACCCTGCGTCACCCTGCATGTGACCGATCACGACTCACCCTTAAACTATTCCTCCAAATACGAATGTCGAAACCTCAGTGACTCAAACTATGCAACTCAGTCAAATGGTTCAAATGACGTCAAACCTGTGACAAAGGACCACATCCTTAACTGATCTGATTTCTGAAATCAACACTCAGTTTCAGGAAACAGAGAGACGGATCCTTTCCACACGCCGCGAAGCGACGGCTGAAGGGTCCTGCATCGCGAGAAGGCCCAGCGGGCAGTGACGGCAGCAGCGCTCACGGTGAGCGCCACCCCCCCACAGAGCCCGCATGCCTGGCCCAGCACACACAGGGGACGTGCGGGTCTGGAGGCCGAACCCATGGAAACCACTTTAATCACGTGCGTTATGGGACTTCTCATGCATGCACGACATCGGGAGCAAAGACACGGTTGAATTGTTTGCACAGTTCAGCTCTGACGCGGGAAGCGTGAGACTTTGTAAACGCGCCAGCTACTCAGCGCAGCACGTGATCCTGAAGCAGCGGCAACGGGACACGGAGACGTGAGCCTCCGCTCAAGTTGTCAGAAACGGCCACCACCGACCCCAGACTCCTTTCTAAGCGAGACCCGCCTGCAGCGCCACCTCCGTGCCCACCTCACCGGCACGTTCCGGCTCCAGAGAACAGAAAAATTAAGGCCTGAAGCTTATTTTACGTAGCAGCTAGTTCTGAGGAGGAGCCCGATCTAACGTCACAGGCACACTTCTACACAGTCAGCAATGTCGCAGTCGACGGTGGCAGGAAGGTCGCTGCCCTGCCCTGGACGTTCGTACTGAGTACGGGTTCTGGGGCAGGGCACCCAGCGATGGGTCAGGCGGGCCTATCCTTGAAGGAGCCTGCGGTCTAAGAGACCGTAACCACCCAAACAGGTACTTGTACTTGAACCGAATGCTACCAACGGAAGCGTGGGGCTGGGAGGGGGGCCTGCTAAACGCTGAGCAAACGCCAATGGCACTGAGGCCACGTCTGCGAGCGAGCAGGCGGGCGCGGGCGGCAGTGGTTCCCAAACACGGGTGCGGGAAGGACCGTGTGGAGCGGGACTGGGAAGGGGCGCAGCTGAGCCAGCAGTCGTCTGGGCACAAAGTGGACCACAGGGTTCCCAGAGTCCAGGGAGGGAGGACGGTGACTGAGATAAATTCGGATTAATGTTTTCTGTCATCATGAAAGAAGACTTCCTCCTATCTGTCGGTATGTGCCGTCACTAAGGAACCAGGCCAGCCCTGCTTCAGCGAATGCACGTGCGCGCGTGCACACGCGCGCGCGCGCGCGCGCACACACACACACACACACACACACACACACACACACGCGCAGACATGCGAGGACCCACCCTGGCTGTGCAGGGGCAACAGCTGCGGGGCGGGGGTCGGGGCGGGCTGCGGTAGCGCAGGTGGCTGAGCGGTCGCAGGGCTGAGCACAGCAGTGAACAGGTCTTCGACGTCCTTCCCTCCGAGCTCTACGAGAGGAAAATCATAACGGTGATAAGATTAAAGGTCTGCGAGAGCCCAACAGGGAAAGCCACCTCCGTCAACTAGAAAATCAGAACACAAATACCTGGAATTTTGTATAACTTTCCAAGAATTGCTCCTAGGATAAAATAAGAAACAAAAAATATTAACAACTACTATTTCACTGTACTGATACAAAATAGCATTTGTCACAGAAATGATCAGAAGTTAAATGATAAGTAAGCATGCAAAAGTCTTTGAAAGTCATATTTACTCAGGTCTTTTAGAAAGCCTAGGTGTAGGGCAAATATTTTACCATCTGTGACCATTTTGTCTAGTTCAGGACTGAGGATTCCATCGAGCTGCTCTTCACTTAATGGGCGGGAACTCTGACTGACACTTGGCTGAGGCAAAGAGGACGGGTCATCGGCGACGGGCCCCATATCTATTCCTGCTAGAGCAAGGCAAAAAAATTAAAAGGGGGATTCTGAACGCTCACGCGAAATGCATGACACATTTACCTGCGTGAGTACACGGTAACGTGATTACAACAGGGTAATGAAAAGTCTGGCTGTGAACTCATCAGAATTCTTACATAAATCTGGAGAGCCAATCAGTAAAATTCAGGCACAATGCATTTATAAACTAGGCGCCACTTCAAAGCTATATTTCAATAAAATAAATGCATTTCTGAGGAACAGAACACTTCTGGCTCTAAAGTGCTCATTTCCACAAAAATAAGCACCACGTTACTAAGACTGGAACCTCAGAGAATATTCAGCGTACAATGTTCGATACACGAATAGTTGCTCTAACTTGGGAAACAGTGGTTTCAAATGCGTAGCTCAACTACCACACGCAGCACGTGAAACAGCAGGGGTAAGTTTCACAGGAATTAATGAAAACCTCTACAATTCTTAATGTTTAGTAGATACTTTGTGAATAATCTCAACTCCAGATCACATTTTGAAATATTCTATAGTGTCAAAACAAGAAGTAGATCATGTTTATGACATAACGTGCTTTATCTCATAGGAACTATTTTTTTAAAGCAAGAACCATATAAAAATGGTCTTCACCATGCTTTCTCCATATTACTACTACTTAAAAGTAAAATGTAGCCTGTTCATATTTGATATTGTATTAAGAGCTAACATTCAGCTAAAATTATAAATTATATATTAACAAGAATACAACCATTCATAATTTAAAAAAAACTACTAAAAGTCGTCCAAAGCACAGTACAGCTGTACTACGCTTTAGCTGCAGACACAAGGGAAAAGCAAAGTATGGATTAGTGACAGATTAGCACTATAACAAACACGCATGCACCTACGGGCTGTTTCAGCCGAAGTCACTATAAAAAAGACTACTCTAGTCAGCCGTCACCCATCGCTCAGTGTCTTACCAAATGGAAAAGACGAGCTCTCAACCTGGAAAGTGCATAAATCAAGACCTACAAGACCCAAACCAAATGAAACGGGTGAGTACCACCAGAGCGGGACGCGAGGAACAAGGCAAACAAGGGGAGGAACACAACACAGCCAGTCTTTAAGGCGGCCAGCCTTAAATGGGATGCCATTAGCAAGACAACAGGAAATAACTACTTGCTATTTATTCCCCACCTTCCCAAGCAGAGAAGTCGAGGGAGATCAAATTAAACGATAAGTTCTTTCAAACTAACCAAAAAAAAAAAATTTTTTTTTTCAGTTTCAGAGGAAAGAATAAACTTGTTCCATAGACATATATACATATATATCTTTTGCTCATGTTATACATACATCAGACACTGGGCAAACAGCATTCACATATACCTGAGTGATCCACTGATTTTGCAAGGTCATCTGAAATTATTCCAAGAATGTCATCATCCGTGTTTAAGACTTCGGAAATATCAGCTAAGGGGTCATCGGCAGTACCTGAACACAGGAAGCGTATACTTAAAGTCCCATATTTTCCTAGACGTTAAATTCTAGAACACCCTTGGCTCGTTCAACCAGACACTACCTGTCTCGAGTACAGCAGATGACGACGTACGTGCTAGAATCATAAAAAATTAAGACGATAACTTCTGAAGTGAAGGACTTTTCATAGAAAAGGCACTCCAATGTTTTGAGTAACAAAACATTAAAAATTACGACTTTGTTTTGCGACTAATTTAAACAAAAAGGAATTTAAAATAAAAACCTATAGTCACTAAAAGTGAAATAAAATTCTATAATAAAAAAAGTAAAAAATTTCATTAAGAAGGTAGCATCTCTAAAAAGGACATCTGGAAAATAAAACACAGAAGGTAAAATATGAAATTCAAGCCCATTATGTAGAAATTCCTTGTACAGTAAGAGCCAAAGCTCCGGCCCCCTTCCAGCTTCACGTGACTACTGGTGACTCATTCCCGTATCTGCAAAGTGCCTGAGGACCCCCAGAACCAGGTCTACAGAGCATGTCAGCAGACGCGGTTCCAGACACGGGGGTCGGAGAAGTGCCTAAAACCAAGCAGACGCCCTCACAGCGCTTCCGCTCTCAGAGGGGTTCGGACAGTGGTGAAAAATGACATCAGCACATGTGTCACAAAGATTTCAAAAAACAAGGGAAGAGGATTAAGACATGGGGGTGTGGCCAGTGAAGACCTTTTGAAAGGACGTGTGCGACCATGTGTGACTCTTAATGACATCGAGAGATGTGAAGACGGGGCCAGAGTGGCTGCAGCACCACAGACGACACGGCCAGTAGGTGTGGTGTCACAGGCCGTGAAGACGCAGCCCTCCTCTGAGGGACAAAGCGTAATGGAAAGTTGAGGGCTGGGGGACGATATGACTGACACCCAAAGGCTGCACACGGGGTGCCAGGTGGGGCTGGGGAGGGCAGGCAACACCCGGAGCCTGGAGACCGGTCAGCAGGCCAAAGCTGCCGTCTGGCGGGAGGGGGTGATGGCCTGCACTGTCGTGGGAGGGAGAGCTGGCATAGGAAGGGGCTGGTTCTGGGACATATTTTGAAGGCAGAGACCAATGAGTGGATGGATATATTGGATGTGGAATGTAGGATAATAAAAAGTCAAGGAAGACTCCAAGGATTTCTAGACTAAAGTAAAAAACTATTAGGCTAGCTTTAGTGATTTATCAGTCATTTAAGAAACGTTATGATTTAAAAAACCCATTTCAACTGTATTTGTACTTAAAAAAAAAAAAAGGTGGACATGAAATTAACACTCCTGATCTTGAATTAATCTGTGAAACACTAACAGTCTTGTCCCATTAAACATACGCCTCTCAAAAAGAATTTATACATACATAAGAATATTATAACTTTTCAAAATGAAAGCAAATGTAAATTTTGTATGCTCAAATATTCATACAGTTTTTAGGGAAATAAAATTACTTTAGTAACGTGTTCTCCAGATAACAGTACACTTGAAAGAAAAAATTCTGGACAATTCTTTCAGGGGTCATCTAGTGTGTGTTTGTTTTAAGCCAATGAAATTCTACTACATAAATTATAACCAACATTTTTTTACAGACCATGTGTTTAATAAAATCACCCCCTACTTGAATAAAGATTTTATATCTTATCAACAAATCATTAAAGCTGATATAATAGATCATATTGAATGAAAGGCCAAAAAAATAAATTTTCTTGAAAATTTCCCATTAAAAAGGCAAAAGATTCGACTCCAAAAATGTTACATTTAACATAGGTTTGGAAATGGGTGTTACTCTAGTTGTCCATATATTGGCTTTACTATTAAATCATTGTCTTTTTAGTAGTTTTGTAGAAAAAACAACTTCAAATAAAGGAAAAGGAATAAAAATAACATGCATCAATGTCTTCCCTGTCACAATGTCTTCTGTCCAATTTCAGTTCTCTGCCTGATAAAAACTCAAGTGCAAACAACTTTCGCTTAAGTATTTAAATGGCTAGTCATGACTTTTATAATATCCTTAAATAGTAAGATATCCTTTGAAGGACTCGTAGATCTTTCACTATGTTATTTCAACAACATACTGACATGGATAAGGGTAGGTGAGTACTTAAAAACACAGAATTAAAGTACAACCATCTGCTAAAGTTAAACAAAAGCATGGCCTTGAGTCCAGGACTTCAATATCCTCGCAGACGACAGTAAGACTGAATGTGAGCATGCATACAAGAGGGGGTAACACTGTTTCTAATTCTTTCAAAGAGTAAAAATAAAAAAAATGAAAGCCTGTATTTCAATCCAGGATAATGCTAAGTTAATAAACCCATATCTACTTAACGTATCGAGTCATCGTTCAGTGGAAGACTGCCTTAAAATTATTTTCTAAATTGAGTTTATAAAATTAACTGAGCAAGAAACATAATGGCAAAAAAGAAAGCTTGTCAGAAGAACATTAACTTGTAATTATTACTAAGACAAAAATCAAGGAGTCAGGAAAAAAAGGTGACAACCTTCTGTACCCAACCGGTTACACTCCCAGAGCTGGCGATGGCAACGCCACCTCATACCCGCATTATGCTCTCATATCTAATTCTAAACGGTCCCCATATTCGCTAAATCTAGAGCACTGATTCTCGATCAGGGCAAATAAAAATGATAAGTACTTACCTGATCTCATCCAGATCAATATGCTAACTGTTGACATTGGTGGCAGTTATACAGATAAATTTATTTGCCAAATCATACAGACCTGTCCACTTAAACATAGTTGCCTTTACTGAATACAATTTACATCTCAATAAAGTTGATTTTAAAACTGCCCGTGAAGCTGAACTAAAGCGTGACAAAGGTTTAACTGAAAGGAAGATGGATGTCACGTGACGAGGAGGCCACGTACCGTGAGTTCCAGGCTTTGCTGCGGTTGAGGATGAACTGAGGAGAGGATCGAAGGAAGGATCCAAGAAACTGGTGTTCATGTTTGCTTTGTACGAGAGCAAAGCTGCGTCCTCCGATAGGTGCTCCAAACCCAGCTTGCTGTGTCTGCTTGTGTCTAGAAGATCTTTTCCAAAGAAAGCTTCCTAGGTGAAACCAAGACACGTGAAATGACCAACTTAGTTACACAATTCTGAAACGACAACAGCTAATTCTGTCATCGTTTTTGACAAGAAAGCAGCAATAACAGAAAAGCTTGGTATTTATAATATAGAAGTTGAATGCAGACATATATGGTCAACTATTTTATATAGAGTCCTCGTATTTTAAAAGTATGATTTTTGTAGTTCAATTCTGAGAGACAAATAAAATTATGCAAACAATATCACACGATTCTGTCAAATATATGTATTTCTAGCAAGAGCAGAATAAAAATTCGATAATTCTAAGAGATTAGGCTACAATTAAAATTAAAGATTGCTATATCTACAATACTGTTGGTACCTTAACTCATAAGAAAGCTAAAGCTTCGTGCATGTTATTATTTTTTATGGATCACATGCAGTTTGACCTATAGCTCTAATACAGACTTCAGGCGGACTCAGTAATCTCATTCTGATTCCTGTAACCACGATCAAGACTTAACACTCTATAAATCTGAAAAGTTTTTCATAATCATTTTAACCATACTGTGTGCACAAAAATTTACTGCTATTAAAGGCATTTGGCTTTTAAGCCACTTACTTGTATTAACACTTCTCCATTAACTTGCTCTATTCTAGAAACCAGTGTTGCAAGCTGGGCTCCTCAACTGCTCAAGGAGCGACAGAATGACAAGGGGGTCCCCCTTCACCTGCTTTAACCCAGCACCTCTGCTTCGGTCTGTGTCCACAACGCGGTCTGTGGGCAAAGGGGTCCTTCGCAAAGGGCAGCTTTGCAGAGACCGTCCACACTTAGCACTCTCTCATCAAGGACACATACGTGACAAAGGTTTGCGGCATTTTTTATACCAAAAAGTGAACACAGCCTTGATGTCTGTCAGAAGGCATGGGACTGAATAAATTATACCCATACCATAAAATATACTATGGCAATCTTTAAGAAGGACACAGAGCTATGCTGTCAAAGAGAAGCACTAAAATACAGTATATCAAAAGAAAGCCAGTTGAGTGACAGGTCTAGCTAAACAGGAAGTACAAACCAAGACAATTGTGGCCATGCAAAAATAAAGTATAAAAAGGTTCTCAAAGACGGAGCACCAGACCGGCAACGATGCTGACTGGATGAACCAGGGGTGAGGAGGGGTGAGACGTCTGGGCCAGGTGACAGGAGGCTCGACTAGAAATTCTCACTTTTAAATGAACAAGTTATTTCACTTTGAAAAAGAAACCTGAAAATCCACGAAGATAGGTCCCTGGGCAGCGGACGGCTTGGTTCTTACACCTGCAACGCTTTATCATCACGAAGAACGGTGACTGGCAGAGAGCACCGCCGAGGCTGAGAGCCACTTACTTAATGACTTCAGTGTAAATCTGAGAACTCTGAGACCGCCCTCAGCAAGAACTTTTCTTTACACAACTCACGATGATTTTACGGGCATTTATCAAATGCCAGCACTCTCATTTACGTGGTGGCTCCTCACGTCCTGTCGCTAAGGTCGTGGACGGGCCATGTGGCTCCCCGGACAGCGGTGTCAGTGACTCCCACAGCACGCTGGCCTCCGACAGGGCTCCCGAGGCCAGCGGCACCCGAGCCGTCGGCACCCCGAGCCATCGGCAGGCCGTACACATACTTCTACTGGGTAATCATGCAGTTATTCAGTTTGTCTTGACATTTAATTCATAAAGAAAAATCAGAAAATACTGTTACTGAATTCCTAGTGAGTTTTTTTGTCGTTATGTATTTCCCCCAGTTGATGGTGGGGAAAAAAACACATCTGCCATCACAAGATGTCCAAGAAACACCACCACCACAGAGGCGCAACACGTTACATTTTTTCTCATCAACAGGCTACGTAATAGAATGTAAAGCAAAATATTACTTGTAAATAGACAGGGAACGTTTCTTCGAGCTTATTTTTCCTTTTGCGGTATCTCTTCTTTATTTTTTCAGTGTTCTCGGCAACAGAAACAGACTCATCGACTAGAGCATCTGGTAACTGCTCACTCCAGCCTGAAACGACAGTCACATTTATGAGTGTGTGGTCCTTCAAGCCTTCAGACAAGCCCACCCACAGTAACGTTATAGCTTTTACCAACAGACGCACACTTCCATGTGAACAAGCTTAGCTTTTTCTTTTTCTTCCAGTTGTGTTCAGATATACAGACGTCCAAGTCAGTATAAGTTTAAGACATACAGCATACTGACTTGGCAAACAAGATTTTTACAAAAGGTCTAGAAGTTTATTTAGTAACTTTCAAGTATCATAAAAATTTCACTTTGTGTCTATTTAGTATCAGCATGTATCTATTGTCTGTTAATGAGTATTTCCTCACTGGCAAAAACTGAAACTTGTTTTTCCAACCTAAACACTTTGTTGAAAGACTTAAATATGAAACGGCCCAACGCTCTGATTATGGGACCACAGACACACACACACACCACTAGGGGAGTTCAGCAGTACAACTTTTTTGTAGGATTTATGTGGAATATCCAACGAATCTCTCCAAAAATCTGTGCATTAATTCAGAAATTCCAAGTTCTGAGGTTTATTGCAAATTAGGTATGTGTAGTACATACAAATTGCGATAATATGAAACTATCTGTGAATATGCTAATCAATACACAATGCTCGATCTTAAAACAGAGTAATGGACATAAAACAAAAGTCTGGACTATGAACTTAGCCAAGGAACAAGCACGCTACTTAAAGCAGACAAGTGAGCGTTCCGATGAGACCCTCGTGTACATCTCAGGGCAATTGGCACCTCCCTTCTAAAAATCAGTGTGGGCGCCTCTGCTGTCCGACTTCCTGGGTGGACTCACTCTTCTCAAAGTGACCAAAGATAGTGGACGAACATCTCCTAAATAACCTTTTTAAAAA
Organism: Macroglossus sobrinus; assembly: GCA_004027375.1. NCBI lineage: Eukaryota > Metazoa > Chordata > Mammalia > Chiroptera > Pteropodidae > Macroglossus > Macroglossus sobrinus. The sequence goes on from PVKZ01003052.1 coordinate 80,034, forward strand.
ACGCCAGTAAACTAGCTAGAAGATGAAGAATTCTCAAAGACCAAAAATGAAGGTAGTACGAGAATCACAGAAATAAGCAAAGAACCAAATAAAACTCTCTGAAATGCTGCTAAAATCCAGTGACCCTGAACCCGTTTCCAGAGCCTTAAGAGGAATAGGGAGTAGAAGACGAAGTTTAAGGCCACTCCCCAAGGTGAAGGTTGACCGGAGGTGCCTTGTATGAAGGAGTTCATGCTCAAGGCTGGTTGAACAAGAAACACACCCTCCCATGCCCACTCCCTCTCCTCCCTACCCCACCCTCTCCTCCACTAAGGGCGGAGAAATCTGCTTGTTGTCTTGGCATGGAATTGGGTGCTGGGTAGAAAGGCTGAACATGAAAATCTTCCCTGAGAATTCATAAGCTCAACGCAGTCCTCACGTGTAGAACACCTAAGTTTCTATAAGAGAGGGGCCCCAGGAAGACCTGGGGTGGCAGCACCTCACCTTCCTGTAAGTGACAAACACAAATGTTCTCTAAAAGAAGCCGCCTTCAATTCAATTCTCAAGAAGTTCAGAGAATGTTCTAAAGAACATGAATTCACAGTAAAGTGTAAAACACACACACACACACACACACACACACACACACACACACGAACCTGTCTGTGTCCACCTCACACACTAAACACAATGGGACGAGGCACCGGGAGACGGAGCGGAGGTGCCCAGTAGGACCGCATGTGCAGAGATGGCTCTAGGTATCTGATATTCTAAACCAGTTAGATACACAGCTGAAACCAGGAGCAAGCTGTAAGGAGAAACTACTAGACTATCAAAACGGCAGCTCAGAAAAGGGGAAAATGTTAATAAATTAAAAACTCCAAGGATGACTTTGGATGACAAAGGTGAAGAAACAGAATACTGAACTGAAAGATAAAACAAATCTGGAGGATAAAATAACAGGACAAAGATGGAAAACAAAAAAGTTGCATTGAACCTATCACATTTTTAAACTAGGGCTTATTTCAGCCATAGTGAGTTATAGAAGAAACTTCTTCAAAATCATTATGGTGCTTCCTTTTGAAAACGTGCAGTGATGTCTGATTTTTACTGATTCACAGGTCACAACCACATCCCAGAGTAACAGGAGACCTCTACTCAGAGCACATGCTGCAAACATCCATCTTCCTTCCCCTGCCCTATGAAAGCATCTAAAACACATTATGTGACCACACAGACAGCAGAGTCGGCCTCACGACCAGTTCTTAAGCTACGGCTTCAGCAACGATCCAGCCTTCTCTGAAGCGCTCAGCGGGGATGACAAAATACTATTTGGAAGATGTATTCCTAAGACAGCGTGCAGTTTTGTTAAAAACTGCTGGGGGATGCTGACACTTTCAGCGAAATAGTCTAAAAGTTTCGAGTTTTACGCCACGTAGCTAAGGCGGTCCCAGAAAGGCCTTTGGGGAGAGGCCAGGTAGGACCTGACATCCTGACTCGGTCCCTAAACTATATCGCACGTGAGAGAAAAGGGAACTGGTTTAAAAATCTAAAAAAAATTTACCATCTACGAGATTTAAATCATTTCCTAATCACACCTAATCTCTCTACCACAGGTGTGAGCTACCTGACCGTAAGCAGCGAACAGGCAGCATTACTGAGGACAGTTCCCGTCGCCAGGGATGGCGAGACGCAGGGGCTGAACTGAGCAGACTCGGGACCATACCGTCGTCTCGGCCAGGCAGCTGCTCGCAGGCGGAGCCCGAGGAGTCTTTCCTCAGCACCGATCGCTTGGCTTTTCCTTGCCCGGTCCGACTTCGCTGCCGCACCATGAACCCGCCGATACCTGTGCGGAGGAAACGGGCCAGGTGAGCAGCTCATTTCTGCCTCGGGAGAAACGGCTCGGCCTTCCACAGGGAGGCTGAGTCAACCATCTCATTTGCATGCAAACATACAAGAGTTCGAAAACAAGCAAATAAAAGGTCAGATCTGGTGCAACCGTACCACTAACGAAGCAGGAATAAAAGCTCGTTACAGCCACAGAAGGACCGCACGCACACCCTTCTACACGATGCTGACTGCTGTTTACTTCACGAACGTAGTGACTCATGTAGCGTCATCTGAAGTATTCACACGTTACTTGAGGGAGAACAGAGACAAGGCACAGACGAGACCAGGTGATCCACACGAGACTCGCAGGGCTCGAGGGCTGGCTGTCTGCTCCCGCCGAGGGCCCCCAGGCACGGGGCACTCGGCTCTGTGGTGACCAGCAGGCATGCTGGCGCCGAGCCCTGTGACGCTGGTCACGGCCTGGCCCTGGTGACTTATCCAGCTTCTCAGATCCCCCACCGGTAAAACAGGGGTGACGCACACACAGCACCTCTTCATGCGTGAAGTTGTAAGGATGAAGTAGACTGACAGTGGGAAGTGCCTGACGCATGGCCGACACTAACAGCTCTTGTCCTATGACACAGCGAACGACAGACGGTGGGGCCTATCGGGGCCCTCGGTTAGAGGGACGAATGACTCCCATGGAAGACAGAGAAAAACACAGTCCCTGGAAGAAACCTGCGCTGTCTGAAACAGTGTCCCTGTGAACCTCGCCATCAGGAAGAAATGACATCATTTTCACACAGCGACCTGGATGGCGCTGGCAGAGGCCCCATTACAGACGTGGCCCACCTGCACGGCAGGCTCGCTTTGAAGGCCTCACAGAACACCAACAGCGAGAAGGTCCTTTCTTACACACCCACAGGTCCTGGGATCACCCTTATCGATAACGGAAGCGATCGGAAGAATAAGCGTTGAACTGATTCCGCTTACTGGCTCACTGATGGTAACCAGACATTAACGAACTGCCTAAAGCGAGCTGACAGGATCTGTGTTCTGACCGTTTCGATAATTTGTTCCAATAAGGCACATATAATGTGCAGGCAAGACAGCTTTTCTCTCTACCCCTGAGGCAGAGAAGAAACAGGAGAGCATTTTATCATCTCGGGATTAACCGGACTACATCTTTTTGGAGGTGTAAGAACCCTGAGGCATCCCCTTCGTACGGTGGACTTGCTGGGACTTCTACACAAACATCGAAGTAAGTCTTAAAAAACAAAGTATCAGAAAGTGAACGCTGAAAACTAAAAGACTTACAGAAGTACAGCTCAAGGGAAAGCTTTGTAAGTCCAGGTGTAAATAAACACCAGTCCAGTGGAGCATTTAACAGAATGGATCGTGCATGGGGTAAGGCATTAGATAACGGTTTACTGTGAAGGTGCCACACACTCAACCCAAAAAATGTGTCGCCTGAAGAGCACATTCAAGGAGCTCCGTCCATTAATTTACAAACACGCGTTTTAGAGATGCTGTGAGTCACCGATTCCTCATCCATAACCGACGCCCTCGCCACACAGGCTCCTCCGAGCAACCAGGGTCGGAGAGGACCCCACGCCGAGCGCGGGCGCCCTACCTGGTCGGTACGGCCTCCTCTTCCTCTTTTTGACGCCCTCTGCTCCTTCCAGCCCCTTAGTGTCATCATCCACAGCTTCCCGTTCGGGACTAGATTCTGATTTTCCATCACAATCCATAAGTTCTCCTTCTGGAAAAAAAGCAAGGTGCAGAGGGAATCAGGAACACGTACCAAGCACGTAAACCCTCTGTGCCAGGAAATACAAAGGCGGCGGCGGCCGAGCGACGCCAACCGTGCGTCCCAGCTGGCAGGGGAAGTCCAGACAGGGATGGGGACGTCCCCAGTGGCTGTGGAACGCATGTGGCTTGGTGCAGTGAACCCAGGAAGTGGAAAAGTCACCAGGGAAGGGGAAGCACACAGAGGCAGCGCTCAGAGACAACCATAAACCCCTCTGCACTCAAATCCCTCCCTCCCTTTTAAATTACGGCGTCGGGGCCAAGACCCCAGGGCTGGGCTCGCTCCCTACCCAGGAACTCCCCCCTGAGCCCCAGCTCCAGCTGTCACTGGATAGTGCCTCGTGAGTGAGAGCTTATCAAAACCTGAATGACCAACTTAAGATGAGCCTCCTCCCTTTCCAGTTGTCACCTATCGTCATTCAAAGGCATGGAAAGGCCCCCTGGAGAAGCCAGAGTCCTGGGGGACTTCTCACGTCTACAACGAAGCCACACTAAGCTCCCTCAGAAGCATCTCCATTTCCCTGCTACCTCGGTCCCACCTCGACTTGCCGCAGGCCTGCCTGGCTCCCCGCCTCTGAGCTTACCCTCCTCTCAAGTGCTCTTTGAACTGCAGCCTAGAAAAAACCTTCGGAAGAAATGTATATCAATTTTCTCCTTAAAAATCCCTTCATGTCTTCCCAGTGGCCTCAAAATGACATTCAAACTGAAGGCCCGAGGTAAGAGTCTCTTGTGAACGCTCCCGCCTCAGCTCACGCCACACCCCTGAGCTAAATTCAGCGCCTTGGAAGCATGGAGCTCTTTCTTCCACTCCTTCCCAACCTGTGCCTCCCACCCAAGCTCCTTTCCGGAAGCACCCTAACTGCCAGCGTCCTGCGGCACGCCTGAGGCTCAGACACGGCTGCGTGCAGTTGCTTGCTCTCCCTGCTCTAACGTTACGCTTCATCCTAACTGGTTCTTTGAATGTCTGCTCCTTGCTAGAGCATATGCTCCATGAAAACGGGTGCGATGCCGTCTGTTTACAGGTGCACACTTAGCGTGGTACCCGAGTGGTGTTTAGTAACTATCCCACCCAAGGAAGTAAGCAATTAAATTAAAGGATGCACACAAAAGCTCAGTTCTCAGAAAAGAATGCTATTTTAACACTATGACACTGGCCAAACCTTTGCAAGTTGTATGTGATCTATAATCTACACTGTGCTATAAGTTACCAAATACATTTAACACTAAATTTAACTCATTTCTCCATTATTCTAAGTATCATATACAATGTTTTCTGCATACCATTCCTAGAATTTGTGATGTTTCTGATAACATTAGGTTGATGTTTGAGACCATTTCCATCATAATCTGACACCTGGTTCTATATATTTGACTCAGTTTACAAAGAAATGTTAATTTACTGAAACTTAGCAAGCACCAAGGAAAACAAAAACACCAATTGTTTACCATAAAACAAAACCACCTAAAAATTTATGAGAGGGAATTTTGGGTTAAGATGGAAGACTAAATTCACGTATCTAATTTCACTCTTCCCGAAACCCAACTAAAGACACAGGAAAGCAATCTATTTTTGAAAGATAAACCCACAAAGACAGAAAAAACAGGAAAGGCAAAAAGTCACAAACTTGGGGGGGGGGGAAGATAAATGATAACTGATGTAGTAAATTCTCAGCTGAGAGTGGAATGACCAAGAAAAAAAATCCCATTCGTAACACAATCCTCAGAAAACAGAGGAAGTATCTAGCCCCCCCCAAATTTACATTCCATAGGTTCTGCCTCAGGAAACAGAAGACGTGTGTGAGGAAGAAACACACGAAGCCACGGGAATCGCATGCAGCATGGGGAAGATGAGCGGATGGTGGAGACGGAGGTGAGGAGGGATTACGGACCTGACCCTGGTGAGGGTGTGCCCCCTCCTCCAGCACTGGACCTGGTTCTCGCGACCACCCACCCCCTCCCTTCCCAGAGAGCACTCAGGGACAGCGAACGCCAGAGGGGCCACCTTTACTGATGAGACTGATGGCGGCACCCGTGAGGTAATGCTGAGATCCACAGCACAAAGCGGTCTGAAAGGTCGCCCAAACGGGACCGGTGTCACTAAGGCGAAGGTCTCTGCTACCCTGAGTCTCCACGACGGCCTTCTGACCCCCACAGGCCGTGGTGAAGAGAACCCCCACCCCGGCCACTGCACCAGCATGACAAGCGGCCCCATGAATTCACACTTGGATGTGGACACTCTCTGGAGGGGACGAGAAGACAGGGGTCTTTTCCAGGGAGGGAAGCGCCTGGCTGCGGGGAGGGCTGACTCTGGCGTCTGCTCACTGCATTCTTTGCGGTTTTTACGCCACACGCAAATGTCACCTACTGAAAACCGGCCTGCCTGCACCCCCCGCCCCCCGCCCGAGAACGCACCCGCGGTTGCCGGGCGGGAACTCGCCCGCAGGCCCGGCCTCACGAAGGCGCCGGGTGGCTCGCTGCAGCGTCCACGGCACAGGCTGAGGAGAACGCCGAGGTCCATCAGTGGGACCTGGCGCCTCACATCCGCACGGAGGGATGTGAGAAACGAGGCCGCGAAAATGAAGCCGCGAGAACGAAGGCGAGCAAAAGGGCCGCGAGACCAAGGGACGGACGCGCACGAGCCCGTCGGCTAGCACGCGACAGAACACGGCCGGGAGCGCGTGCCGTGCAGACGGGAGACACTCCCCTCGCTGCTCACTTTCCCCCAGTTTTAGATCGGGTGAACGTGTCGTCCAAAGATACAACTTCAGAAGCTGAGGGCATCACAGTGAGCAGTACAGGGGACCGAGCCTGGGCCCTGGCTGCTTCCCGGCGGCCTCCTCCACCTCCCTCTCTGCGGGGGCCTCTAGTGCTGCCCGGCACCCACGAGCACCCCGAGTCCGCCCGCCCGACTTCTTACTGCAGCTCTTGCCAACACCCCGTAACCGGCCTTTTCTCCGTTAACATCTACTAGTCGTCGTTTCTCCTACCATTAAACTAAGTTCCACAAGTGAAGAATTTTATTTGTTCTGTCCACTAATATCACTCCCAACATCTGGCACAGAGGAGTTCAATAAATACTGTTCAATGACGAGAGCTGATCGACTAAAAATAACTGTTACTTCATTTCCAAATCGGAGGAAAAAAGCCTGTGGTCATCTGCTGTAGAGACGATCAGCACTGTAACTCATACTGAATTTAATTACTACGAAAATTATTTCGTCATTTCAAGAATTCAGCTAGAAAACCTTGGTTTCTGATAAACATCTGTGAATATAAATTTGTACTTGAAGATCAACGCTGGTGTTTCCATTGCCAGACTAGAATGCGCGCTCACGCTTGGCTTTAACTCAACCCCGGTGCCCAAGCTCACAGCATCCGAGCTTTACGCTGCCGTCGAGCAAACTAGAGTCGCTAAGCCCTCTGCGTTTCCCCATCCATAGCCCTCAAAGGCATGGTGCTCCTGGAGATGCCTGCACTGCAGCTCTGTCTTAGAGGTCACAGCAAAGGAGGAGACCCTGGAAAGATGAGTCCCAAGGAGACCACCCAGGAAGGAGAAGTGTCACACCAGGGTGATCGGAGTCAGAATGCACCCTTAAACAAGTCATACAGATGTTAAAAGCTACTGTATACGCTTTAACGCTTGCAAGACGCTCCACAGAAGAGAAGTCAGTCTTACCTCGGCTGTCATCCATTTCGCCGTCCCTTGAGTGCTCCGACTGCATGTCTGGAGGGGTCTGAAGGACGGCCACGCTATTCTGATTTATAATCTTCAGCTTCAGCTTTGGTTTCGACCGCTTTTTCCTTGGAACTGTAGCTGTGAGGCTCTGTAACTGCGTCATCCCTGATTCGGTCAAGCACACGCCATCCTGGGTATAGGTCTTGGGGGGATCTAAAACACAAGTGAAAACGCGCGCTTTGATTCTGAACGGGAAGTTGATTAACGGTCGAAAAATACCCACCCATGTCAAGGAAACGTGACTTCTATAACTCTACAAAATGCGTGACTAATTAACTTAAGAGTAATTAATTAAAACTAAGTAATTGGCCACACTTCCTAGAGCGACAGGCAGAAAGGTTACAAGTTTTTCAAAGACGGTCTTCTTGGAACGTCTTTGCTCACACAGCAACAGAAGGTTTGGAAAGAAAGCACTGAGGCTAAAAGCAATGCTTCCGCTACCCAACTATGAGTCTTTCCTCGAGAATATTTTCAGAATAAAAGGTGAGGATCAATTCACGTAAGAGAAACAAGAATACCCTAGAAGCCCATCTGGAAAGCCAAGTATCACTATAATCACTCACAGGGAGAAGTAGTAAATAAGGAGAAATCTTATACATTTTTAATGTACAAAACCGCTGTTCATTAGAACCATTTCTGTACTACCCAAATATTTTTTAATCATATGACATAAAATGGAAGTAGACAGAAGAATAATTTAATAATATGTTAATCACTAATCTAGGTTGACCTATTACTGAAAAAACAGAGACTGAATTAATTCTGAAGGAATCAGCTTGCTAACGAGACCTCACTCTCTGCTGATAACTAAGGACAGCAACATCAGCGAAACTGAAGCAAGCACGGCACTAACAGAGCGGTCGGCTTCACTGCCGACGGGGTGAGGCTCACAGGACACTGTCCCACTCCAGAGGGACGCTTTACACAGCGAGCAGTGGCAGCCGTGATCACCACGTTATGGAATGTGGACTGCACACTTAGCGAGTGGGAAGTCCGTGATGTAAAAATCACGCATGGATAAGCTTTTTGCAAAGAACAGCTAAAGAATGTGCTTTGGATTTTACCTAGCTCTTTCACTTTGGTGACAATCTGTGCTACAAGTGAAGAGTCACAGCAGTCTGAGGAAGGCACTGAAATGAAAAAAAAAAAAAAAACGCATGTCATTTTTTCAGAAAAAGTACCATGTATTTGAAGACTTAGAAATGACTACCATGTCCACGTCTGTCCCCATCTGACTGAAACAAATGCCTGAGCACAGGAGCCACCGCGTAGGGGGACACACACGCGTGAGGGGACGCTGGCCGGCCTGCACTGCGCTGTGCGTTCCCGCACACGGCCACAGCCGCCAGCTCGCGGGCCTTAAAAGCACAAGCCCGGTTGGGCACCTCAAGTACAGGCCTGGTCTGCTTCCTCTGTGTAAGCGAACTGTTTGTACGCATTAAGCTGGGGTGAGCGTTCATTCACAACCAACAGTAACTCATTCTCCACAACACCCTCGTCCAGAGGACGGCCCCGTGGGAGAGGGTGGGTGTGAAGCCCGCCGCCGTCCGGGCCGCGCGCTCACCGTGGGACGTAGGCATATAGGGTCTGCACATGCTGCAGTCGAAGCCGATGTCGGCGACACTCTCCACTTCCTCCTCAGTGTTTAAGTTCTGACAAGCGGCATGCATCCATCTAGAAAGACCGTATTTGTGTATTTTTTTTTAAAAAAAGAAAGAATGGTTCTCTTTTAAAAACAGGAGCTGACGGTCTCTGGATGTCGAGCCCCAAAGCCTCAAATGCTCCCCGTATCTAGTGCACGACACCCGCTCCCCCTAACCTGGCCTACTGGCCCACAGAAAGTTCGGGGCTGAGGAGCAGGAATGAAATCCAGTGCTGCGGAGGGAGCAAAAGCTCACCACGTGACGAGGACAGGGTTCCCGCGTCACGATCCTTCAGAGACGGCGGGGAAGCCGCTCGGGGCAGGCGAAGGGCACGCGTGCACCTGCCACGGCGTAGCTGCGCTCACGCAGGTGACGTGGCCCTGCCTCAGAACAAAGACCATCTGGGAGTCCTGACCTACTGAGGAGCGCCACTGAGACTATGGCGTGTGCAGCGCTTAGCTGCGGCCGGACCACAGGGGCGAGCTGCTGGCACCACAGCGGCATCATTCTGAAGCCGCACGCAGCTCCGTGGGAGGTGGCGAGCTGGCCTCTGACAGCTGGAGGTCCAGTATCAGAGGAAAGTGGCCCGAGGGAAACGGAACGTGTGAGGCCCTCAAAAAGCCCCGAGTTCAAAACTCTCTAGTCTGGAACGGAGCGTACAAACCGGGAAACTCCAAGTTTCTAGCTGACCGAACACCTGGCGGAACAGATGTGCTCCTGCCGCGTGCGAGGGGAGACGCTCGGGGGAGACGCTCGGTCTCCAGTGTCGCGCTGCTGGAGGAGGAGGAAGGCGGGCGGGGGCGGAAGGAAGCCGGCGCGTACCTGTCGCACTGCCTGCACTGCAGGATGAGGTCCTCCTCGCGGTAGTCCCGGGCGCAGACGGGGCAGGCGGCCAGGCTGGCGCAGGGCGCGCACTGCGTGTAGTTGTTCTGCCACTCGCACCGCAGCCCCGCGCACGTGGCTCCGCAGTGCCGGCACCAGACGCACCTGAGGGCCAACACCCCCGGCGCGACGCCCGTTATGGTCTAGTCGCTATCACCCAGAAGCTACACGCGCACGGGGGGGTGGGGGCAGCGTACGTGACGCGCGTTTGAACGTTTTTGATGAGTGGCATCTACCCTAGCAAACATGCATCATGCAACGAAGCCCGTGTGGCTCATTTCCAAAACCGGCCGTGGGACAGTCCCGACACTGGAGGGCGAGCGAGGGCCCCGCCAGGCCTACCGTACCATTTGCACTTCCAGCCGCCCTTGGGGACGGTCTGCAAGGGCGGGTCGAGGCAGTAGGTGTGGTAGCTTATGTCGCAGTCGTCACACAGCAGGAGTCTCCCGGGGTCGGTGGCCTTGCCGCAGGCCTCGCACACAGTGCACTCCAGACAGCGCCAGCCTTTGCTAAGGACCACTTTGGTGATCTGTAAGAGAAACAGCCAGCCCGTGTGACGGACACGGTCCCCCGCGCCTCACCTCGCACGACCAAACACGCCCCATGAGTGACCGTGGTGCCGCTGTCGCCAAAAGCAGAAGAGACGCTCGGAACTAGCACTTTCGGCAGCCAGCACTGCGGGGCCCCATCGGCTCTGTCGGGGGACAGAGTACTGGCAAGTGGCACACATTTTAATGCCTATTCTCTAGTCCCTATCACTACCTTGCACTGTGAACGTTAAGTCCACTTTATCGATCTTGATCTGGTGACTGAATTTTAAAGAAATCCAGTAAACTGCCCCATTATGGCTAACATAAGATTTAAAATGTACTGATAAGTCTCCATCTACACGTCATGAGTCACCCTTCTGAAACCCGAGCTCACTGCAGAGGGTCTAGCACATTAAAATCAACATAAAAATGCAAAAATAAATGAATGAGTTCCTCGAAGCGGCCACACCATATGGCCTTCAGAACTCGGAACCAACTTAAAGATCTTGAAAGACTATTAGAATTGATTAACAGAAAGGGCCCACGTTATAACAAAGCAGCAAGCAGGGAAGACACAGAACAAAAATTCAGACCCTGAGAAGTTAAGAAAGGTTGAAAGCTGCCTGAGAGGAAAACGAGTTAAATAAAGGAACAGCAATCCAAATGGCAACAAACTTTCCAACCTTAGCTGCTAAAATAGAATGTTTCCAATGCTACAGGAAAATACTTTCTAAGGCACAATACTTAACCAAGTCAAGGAGCAATTAAGTGTGAAAGTAGAATACCTTTTGTTAAACGTACAAGGACTCAAAATTCAGCTGCCAAATTCCCCTTCTAAAGAAGTGAGTGCGATCAGCAACGAAACAAGGGTGAGTACAGGACAAGGGAAGACGTGGGATCCAGAGGGCGACAAGCCAGTGGAGGACAGGAGTTTAAGGGTGAGCGAGCGACACACCCAGGTCAGAACAGGGAAAGCAGAGCGAGGAGGCGGGACCCTCCCACAAAAACAGCTGCGCCCTGCTCCCAGAGGTAAAAGTAAACAACAGAGCTAACGGAGAATCACCACTCCTTTCTCTCCCTCTATGAAAAACTCCACAAAAAACAAAGAAACAAAGGGAAGTCAGAATGCACACACGACCTTCGACCTTCGGTAAACTTTACTGAGTCACGGCTGACGCTGTCTGTTTGGTAAATAAATGCAGTGGGGGGGGGGGGTGTTGGGAGGAGGCACAAAGGGCACCTTAATAGATATAAAGTAGCATGTATTTGTAGCAAAAGGTCAATAAATCCAACAGATAGAGAGCAGCACCAGCACCAGCATAATATTCAGCGCTACAGAATTAACTACTGAAGGGACCCGGAAGGGTCCCAGGGGCCACCTGTGGGAACGCGTCCTCCGTGCAGGTGGGGAAGGGGCAAGGGGAGGCCTGGTCAGTCGCTACATGGCCTTTAAGGCTGTTTAATTTCTACGCGTGAATATTTATTACTTTGATTAGGCCAAGAATTCCTGTAAATTAGTTGTAGGTGATCCAGTTATGTCATTCACCGGACAGCGGAAGGGCAGGATGGCCCAGAGCCACGGACGCAGGCTCTGTCTGCCGAGGGTCAGAGCAAACATTTTAGACCGCGGGGCACGTGGTCTGTGCAATGGCACAATGGTGACCGGTCGGGTGCCGCCCACGACAGGCACAGACGTGTCCGTGCCCTCAGCAGTCTTCACATGTGAGAGCAGGCAAGGGCCAGACATGGGCCACGGGTCCCCAGCACGGAGGAGAGGGAAGAGGCAGGTGAGTGCGAGGCAGCACCCAGGCGTGTTGTGTGTGTGCGTGCGTGCATATGTGTGCACACGTGTGTGGGGGGGGACACGCTGCTGCACAGTGATCTTCACTCCCAGTGTCCCCTGCACAGACGCCTATGCTGTGGTCCCTCCCGGCCCGACTCCCCCGTTTCTCAGCTCGGATTCACTTTGGACGCACTGCAGTGCGGCCGCCACTCCCGTCGCCACCCGAACCGCCTGCGCCAGCAGGCGAGGCCACCTCCCTCCCGAATCTGCGTGACCCTCGGTGTCTGTCATCTGACTGCTCTACAGTATCTGCACGCTGGAACCACTGCTCCCCCTGCTAAATCCGCTCTTGACACAGACGCCGGGGCTCTGCTCGGCTCCTTTTGCTCCGCTGACTGTCACAGTCCTATCCGTAAGAGCTCTTGCGAGCCGGGTGTCGTCTGGGGTTCCGTCCTCGGTCCCCGCCTGGGGCTTGTGACACCCGTGTTAATCCTGAAGGGAATCGGCCCCGACCACGATGGAGGAGCTGCGCCAGGCCTTCTCCCACCGCCAGGTACCAGGACCCCGGGGGAAGCGCACGGAGCTCTCGTTTCCAGGTACTGGGCACAAGGCAGAGCAGGGCCGTGGTTCCCGAGAGGAGGGAGCGGGAGGGCGGTGGGCCGCGTGGTGCCTGCACGCCCCGCACATGGCCCGGGGGCTCCCCGAGTCTCGGGCACGGGACAGTGCGCAGCAGTGACGAGGCAGCTGGAGCGCGGGGCGCACCCAGGGCCCCCCGCAGTGTTTGGGGCCATGCCGGGCGGCACACCGGGAGCCAGTGAGCACCCTCGGGCAGGGCGAAGGTGAACGGACACCGGAATCCACACAATGACGGGGACAATGGACTGTCACCGGCTGGAGGGGAAATGCTGAGGGGAAGGCCGGCGGGCAGGGGACGGGGTCGGGGGGATTCCGGCGAGACCTCAAAAAGGCGATGCCTTAAGCATAGGACCAGACTGGTGCCAGGACAGCGGTTACGAGTGCGTCATCGGGGAAGCCCCGGGCAACTGCGAGGTCAAAGCTACTTTCGTAATAATACTTTCATTCACCTTTCTCACTTTAGTCAACTCAGAGACGTCTTGCAGAGGCCACGAGATGCCTAAAGCATCACACGGCACCACACACGCTGTGTCTGCATGCCTCCGCGTTTCAAAACGTTCCCACTGAATTTCTAACGTGGTAAATATCTGACACGTATTATCCTCAAACACAAGCTCTGCTGGGTCCTCAATAATCTGCACAAGTGTCACGGGTCCTCAGGCTGAAACGCTTCAGAGCAGCCACCTCGCTGTGAGGGCTCTCTAAAACCACCCAGAAAGCTGACGAAGCCGCTTCATGAGGTCCGGACTGATCCACCGGTAACTGCCTGCCACGACAAGTCAACACTTTTCGAAGGAACAAAATCCAGAAACCCGACAATATACTATCGCAATGCACAATGTCCACATTCGATCACAAATTAGTACATGTGAAAAAGGCAGGAAAACACACCCTGATGCGGAAAAAGAGTAGTTAATACAGTAAGAAATGCCAGACATACAGAGACTTAAAAGGAAAAAAGGAACAAAATTTGAAACTATAAAATAACTACGAACTATAAGGTATCAAATGGAAGAAGAGTTAAACATTGCGATCTGAGTCAAAAATCCACTGGGTAGGCTTGAAAATATACTCCATACTATAGAACAATGTGTTTAGGGGCATAATAGGAACTGTAAAAAAAAATGTACAGGTAGAACCACCAGAAAAAATCAACAGTGTGTCAGTAATGTGAGGGAATATCATGTCATTTCTCTCTCTCTCTCACACACACAGAAGAAAATTTGAATAATGGTCAAGACTGCAACAAAACTGATCAAAAATATGCACCCACTGATCCGAGAAAGCGAAGAGATGACTGGCTCGTGAATGGCTGAGAGCAAGGACAGTGACCGTGGGGAGACCCCAGGGGCTGGCCCACGTTTTACTAATGAGTACTTCAGATATTCTCAACTTTTCATCATCAACAGACAGGATGAATCCACTACACCTCATGCCTTAGAAAACAGTAACATAAAGTGACTTTTATATGAAGTGTGTGCATTTTTTGGACAGACTTTTTCAAGGCAAGAGCAGGATAATCACCGCGATTTAAGACCACAGATTCACAGAGCTCATGTCGTGAGGTAACAGGTCAGAGGCAACGCTGAAGGTACCTATCACTGTCCCGTCTCAACAGCAGCCCTAACGAACGATACCCAATTAAACTAAGAACTGGAAGCAGCAGACGACCCGCCGAAACCGGGCATACTGACCTTGATGCTGACACAGTACGGATGGTAGCACTGACCGCACTGCGAGCAGGCGAGCAGCCTCCCCTCCGCTCCTTGGCCGAAGCTGCCGCAGACCACGCACATGTCCTGGCAGGAAGAACACATGGACACGTTGACGACGGGCACCGCGCCACCAAGGCGTGATGTGCGCGTCTCGTATTTGCTTAAAGGTGCCCTCTGAGCTCACGAGGCCCCCAGGCGAGGGCGACAGGGAGGGACGGGGGCCACGGGGACCCCGGGGGGCGGGGCCCGGCGGCTCGGACCTGCTGCAGGGTGAACTTGTCGCTGCTGGAGAACAGCACCACCGTGTTGTGCATGGCGTTCTCTTCCTCGTCCTTACTGGAGGACAGGTCGGCGGCCGACACCTGCGAAGAGCAAAGAGCGCAGAACGTGAGGGGGGGCCGCGCGGCCGCGTAGCACTCGACAGCGAGGTCTCAGGAGGGCCACAGCCGACAGCCGGTGGTCACCCGGGTCGAGGCTGATGGTGCCCGTGAGACGACACCGGCGGAGCACGCGGCAGCATCTCAGCCCCGGCCTTTCTCAGCCACCCGGTTGTCTCTGCAGTTACGAGTCCCACAGGTGGAGAGGTAACGAGAAAATAAGCCTGTCTTTACCCAACTTGCCTACACAGAAATTCTCATCGAGAAACAAATTATACCACGTGCGTGTGTGCACACATGCACACGTATGTACACACAAATATGCATACGTGTAGCCACACATACACGTACTCTCCTTTAGTGACTGAAAATCTGCAACATGTTTAGTCCAAACTGAGATTTGCTGTGAGTATAAAATACACACTAGATTTCAAACACTTAGTACCAAACAAAAAAGAATGCAAATACAGAGCACAAACAACTTTGTGTATTCCATGTTGAAACGGTAACATTTTGGTGATACTGGGTCAGAGGACAGACGACCGAACTCACTTCCGCCTGTTCCACTTCTCTTTCTAAACGCAGCCTCCAGAAGGTCTAAATCACACGGGTGGTTCCCGCTCTGTCCCTTCTGCACAGCACTACTGTACACTGTTATTCTGAACAACGTCAACATTTCAGTATTGGTCAAAGGGTTATTTATTATCCACCACGGATGTTCGTTTCTGGAATAAGATCACATGTGACCAAATCGACTGAGTTCTCGCTGGCTTGTGAATTATCTCCAGAGAGGTTATCACAACCAACCTCTGCGTCGGATGCTAAAATCGGAGAACAGGGAGGCCGACGCCTGTTCTTCTTCCCGTACAGGGCTTACCATCGCCCCGGAAGGCCGGGCTGGAGCAGAGCGGGCGGGCCATGGTCAAAGGAAAGAGAGGGCATTGCTGCGCTTGGGGGATGACAGGAGGAGAAGGAGTCAGAGGCGCATCTGACAGCGATCTTACTCTTCACTGTAGTAAGTTGAAACGCAGTTGTAAAGAACGGCACTGCTGTTTCAGGAAAGTCAGCCACAAGAATGATTGACAGTCAGAGAGAAATCTGAACCTACAAGGGAAGACTAAATGACCTAAAGACTAAGCAACCTAAATGGCAAATCCAAACGTTGGAAAATGATGCAGCATTTACAAAACAAGGAGGGAGAAGCCTGTACAGATTTCCATGGGAGGAAAACATCGCCGAGCGACACTGTTGAGAAGAAAAACAAGCTGCAGAGGAGTCTGTGAAGAAGGGACCTACGGCATAAGAGACGCAAAGCTGTTCTACGTAGCCTAAGGGCACGCATGCAAGGTTTGAGTCGTAAGAAATCGCTCTTCTTGCAGGCCAAAATGGTTGAATGTTGGCAATTTCATACGGCTCCACCTAATGAAACACACGACAATGGCAAAAGGAAGAAAATCAGGACTGAGGAGGGAGCAGTGGCAGAGAAAACTTTGATCGACCTATGACACTTTCATTTTTTTTAAGAGGAAACATATTCATGTTATTATGTGTGTATCTTAAGATTAGCATATGTCTTCAGCACGTCCAACAAAGACGACTCATTAAAGGAGAATTATCATCCCATCAGCAATAATTAGGTGCCTGCGAAGAGTGAAGTCACCAGTAATACAACCATAGGACTAATGATTGTACACAGAGAACATTATTAAAATGTATAACTCTGGCAACAGCCAAAATCCAGGCAACAGAAGGATACTGAAATAACAAGCATCCATGTCACCTCCTCGTCTCCAAAGAACACAAAGCAGGTTTTACAACTGGCTAATACATAGCGAGTAGGTCAAAGGAATGGTAAAAATGGCCTTTCTGATTTTGAAGGATAATTTAACTATAGAATGCTTCTGTTCAAAATGCAAAACAAGGATGGACTGTAGTATCCCCAGTGTAAACCGTAAGAGAAATCGGTGGAAAATGCTGCGGCATCCGCTAGAGTCACGTGTCAGGCCGGAGGGGCAGCCTGGGGGGTGGGAGGGGCGGTATTTACGTAAGTGCTGAAGGATCAAAGTTTGTTTTTTCTTAAATAGCAACTGTACATGTAAAAAGGAAAACAGTACCATCCAGCTTAATGACCCACTGTTTGCATTTTACACTTTATTTTATGACCTTTAAACCATTAGAGAAGACGAGCTACCTCGAGGGTGAAGGAGAGGACCTTTGAGAAAGTACGTGCTTTTTTTGGCCTGGATTGCTATTAGTCTGATGGTCCCAAACATGACAGAAGCGCTACTCTCCTGGACCACAGATGTGAGCCTAAAAAAAGAAAGCTCTAACCTCACAAGTTGGGGGAATTCCAAGCAGTGACATGCAAAAGAAGAGCAAATTAAACTCGAAGTGAGAGGAAAGGAAACAATAAAGATCAGAGTGGAAATCTATGAAAATAAAAAGTAGAAAAAAGTAATGAAACCAAAGTCTGACTCAAGAAGATCAATTAAATTGATAAATCTTGAGCAAGACCAACTAGGAAAAAAGACAAACTACTGATATCAGAAGTGAGAAGGTGACATCACTACGGACTCTACAGATATTAAAGAGATAATAACTATTATGATCAACTCTAGGCCAACAGATTTGTCAATTTAACACAAAATGTATAAATTCTCTGAAAGACTAATTCATACAACCAACAGATAACCTAAATAGGCCTATACCTCCCAAAGAAATTGAATCTGTGGTTAAAAAAATACTCCCACAAAGGAAACTCCAGATGTGTTTCCTCCAGATGTGTTTCTCCAGATATCACTAATAATTCTATAAACAATATAAGGAAAAAATTTTTGATACCACAACACAACTTTTCCAGAAAACTTGAGAGTATTTTTTCCAATTAAGTCTATGAAGCCAGCATTATGTTGATGTCAAAACCAGACAAAGACATTATAAAAAAATAAAACTATAGACCCATATCCCTCAAAACATGGACATAAAAAGTCTGAAATACTTAGCAAATGAACACAACAATATATAAAAACGATAAAATATCACTACCAAGTAGAGTTTATCCCAGGAACACAGGATGGATTTAGCACCCCAAAAAGACAATCAATGTTATTAGCCCTACCAACAAACAAGCCACATGATCATGCTATGCAGAACAAGCATTTGACAGAATCCAACATCCCCTTCGGATTAAAAGAAAAAAAAAAAATCCCAGCCAATTACGAATAGATAGGCGCTTCCTCAAAAAGACTTAAGATGTTTAAAAACAAAACAAAAAGCAAAAACTAGAGCTAATAGCAAATGTAGTGACGAAAGACTAACTGCTTCGTCCCTAAGATCATGAAGAAGACAAAGCTACTAGATCTCATCACTTCCTCCCAACACTGTAGTGAAGATCACAGCAAATGCAACAAAGAACAGAAAGCAAAAGCCCTCCAGACTGAAAAGACAGAGATATTTGCAGACCCAATTGTAGATATAGAAAAGCCAATGAATTCTACAAATAAGCAATGAGAAGTAAAAGGGAGTTTTAGTAAGATTGTAGAATGCAAAATCAATATATAATAATAGATATTAGCAACCAACCGCAGTATGAAATTAAAACAATACTACCATTTGCAATAGCATAAAAACATGAAAGACTCTGCGAGAAATCTGAGAAATAGTGTAAAAGATCCGTATGTTGAAAACGAAAAAACATCACTGAAATTAAAGATCTAAATAAATGGAGAGACACACAAGATGACTTAAAAAACCTCAATATAGTTAAAATGTCAATTTCCCTCAAACTGATCTAGAGTTTGAACGCAAGCCCAATCAAATCCTACCAGGCTTATTTGTAGAAACTGACAAGCTAATTCTAAAATTCATATGGCTATATGAAAAATTTAGAATAGCTAAAACATCTTGAAAAAGTAGAAAATTACAACACTAACAGTGTCTGATTTTTAGAGTAAGTTATAAAGTAATTAATAGTACAGTATTGGCCTAAATATATAGAAATGGATCACTGATATAGAATAAAGTTTCCAAAATGAGATCCACAAATCTAGATAACTAGTGTTCAGGGATGACACAAAGGCAATTCAGATAAATGGTGCTAAACAACAGAGTATTCAGCAAAAAAATGAACTTTGATCCATATTGATACCATACACAAAATGCAAATTGGATCATAGATCTAAATGCAAAACCTAACACTATAAAACTTTGACAGAACCCAGAATGTGGCCGTAACATTGGGTTATGCAAATATTGCTCAGACACCAAAAGCACAAGCCATAGAAGAAAATCTTAATGAACTGGACTTCATCAAAATAAAAGTGACTTGTCTTTAAAAGACATGTAAGAAAATAGAAAAAAATAAAAATGCCAAGAAAATATTTGCAAATCGAAAACATGATAAAGAACTTGTGTGTCCCGAATGAAGAAATCTCACTAATGTCCTTTGACAGGTGAACAGAGGTACAAACTGTGGCCCGTCTGTGACAATGAAGTGCTCCCTAGCAACAAAAAGGAGCAAACTAGTAACACATGCAAGAGCATGGATTAATCTCAAAATAATTATGCTGAGTGAAATAAATCGGACAAACGTATGTTCTGTATGATTTCATTTAGACAAACTCTAACCGAGGGGCACAGAGAAACTCTGGGGCCGGTGTATATGCCGTGGTTCCCAGGTGTGCCCATGTCGACACCCACAAGATCGTACACTTCGAACATTTTACCTTATTTTATGTCAATTTATCTACCTCAAAATGCTTGTTAATTTGGAGAGGGAATTTGCCTTTTTTTTTTTTTTTAATAAGGACCAGAATCCAAGTTTCCTTTCTCCTTTTGTAGTAAAATTAAAGTATCTCATATGTCTCCTGAACTTAAAATGACAACCAGTATTTGAAAAACAGGATTCTGGTAAAATAGTTACTACAGGAAATGTGTCATTACTTGCCAAATATATGGCTTTTTCAATACATAATAACAAAAACATATACTAAAGTCTTATAACATGTCGATGAGCAAATATTTATCAATCTTAAATTAAAATGTCAAAGATGGTCACAAAATCTCCAACATCTTAAGAGTTGCAACATTTCTCATTTCTTCTGTAAGCCACACAGTAACAGAGAACCACCCAATGGTTCTCTGAAATGCCAGCATAATTAAGTTTTTCAAAGAAGCAAGACTGTCACAGGAGTTGCCCCGGTTTTAATAAAAGCAAATATATTACATTTGGATTTTTGGTAAAGGTTGGCGTAGAAAGATCAGAATCACAGAGGAAGACAAGAAAAAAGAATAAGTGAAAACCTGACCAGAGTTTCTTTTTTTTTTTTCAAGAAGCCAAGTAGAGAGACAGTAAAAATAAAAATTTGAGCCTATTTCTGTGACTCTCAGGACCTAAGTCATTTTGCACCAGTGGGATTCCCAGCTCTCGCAGACACCTTCAGGACAGCGCGCACAGAAGCAGCCTTACCCCAGGTAACACGACGGCCCCCATTCCGCCTTTCAGCTTCGAACGGCCTCTGCCACCTCGGCCCGACAGTCCTCCTCCTCGCGGCCTCCGCTTGCCTGGAAATCCTGCCCCGCGGCCCTACGTGACAGACAAGGAAAAGTCAGTGGCCCGTGCGCACCCCCGAAATGTCCAGATGCAAACCTGAGGCAGAACGCGTCTCGTCATCCAACAGCTGCTGCTTTTATCCCGATCGGGTTAGTGTTGGAGGCCTGGGTTGTTATCTGCATCTTTCGGTGTGTTCTGGTACTATAGTGTGAGTGTGAGTGTGAGTGTGTGTGACCACGCACTGGCACTCCGGGCCTGGCCCTCCCACGTTCGAGCTGGCCAGGGCCCGTCCGGGCATCGCCATGTGGACCACCTTCTTCAACGCGGGGGAGCAGAGGGACGGACCGCCGGCCACATCGCCTCTCAGAGGCTACAGCAGCACCCGACACCTGGGCACTCACCGTGCACCCCTGGAAGCGCCTTTTATTCTCCACAACCTCCAAGGTCAGTCTTACTGGATTATCCCCATTCTAGAGATAGAACGGTCAGGTGACTCGGCCAAAGTCTCAGACCCAGCAAGTCCGGCTCCAGTGTCCGCGCCCGTAGACGCTACTCTGCACTGCGAGCTGGCATCACAGCCGTGTTTGTCCCCGACATTAAAACGGCCAGTTCCCTTTACTGAGTAGGAACTGGGCACGTGTGCCATAGTGTTCAGAGTTAATTTACTTAAAGATTGGAAAACTGATAAAAACAGTAAAAGACTTACTTTAAACCACTTAGATAACTTGAAATGAAAAACATTTATCTGGATGTTTACCCAACGTTAAGAAAAAAATTCTTTGGGAAAACATGTTAAATTCTGATAATTTCACAAATAAGGACTAGGATTATTATTTATTGTTGCTGTTTTCCTTGTTTGCATTTGGACTTATTACTACCTCAAAATACCCGGCATTTACACATCTTTATGTGTATTTAAAGTTATTAAAATACTCAGCAAAATCCTATGACACCTGTTCCCTGACAGGTTAAACACTAAGTCCCATGTTCAAATGACGTCACTCATCATAGTTTGCAATG
Source organism: Macroglossus sobrinus (assembly GCA_004027375.1). NCBI lineage: Eukaryota > Metazoa > Chordata > Mammalia > Chiroptera > Pteropodidae > Macroglossus > Macroglossus sobrinus. The sequence goes on from PVKZ01003052.1 coordinate 101,525, forward strand.
TCGAGCTCATTACCTATTAGCGGACGGTCTCCAAGTCAGTAGTTTACGACTAGACTGTGAGCATGAGCTAGACACACGTGAGCAAGGGGGAAAGGAGAATCTTTTTTTCCCCTTCGGTTTTAATAAATGCAGCCAACTTCCAATTGTCAAACTGCCTCTTTGTCCTCTGACAGTCCCCTCCTCCCCTCCTCTCGAGCTTCTCTGAACAAGGGGTAGGGCAGGGCCGACTTGGATGGTCTGTTGTTTTGTTAACAGGTATACAAGTTTTTGTTTTGTTTTGTTTTCAATTCAGTGACTAAATCAAAACTATGGTAATCTCGTAATTCCCCCCACCCAAAAAAATCCAGTAACTCAAATAAGAATAAGTTAAAATCAATATTTCCTTCAAATTTTTCACATCTTTTATACTCTTAAAACAAATATATATATACTTTCGATATTTTGCATTATCAGTTGGGAAAAAAGAAGTTCTTCCAATGGTGACAGAAAAATAGGGAATCTAAAATTCCTTCGAAACCCTTGAATGGTCTAAATCAAACAACCTTAATCCAGAATTACATTAAATGTAGAGGATGAAGAAAAATTGTGTCTTATAGTCGGTAAAATATTTTAACTTTTCAGATGATTAACACCTTTTCAAATTAATTTTTTACTCTTCAAAATGCATCGGACTACTTAACTTACTTCAAGGCCTAGTTCAGTCACCCAATGACAGGGAAGAGAGGTCCTATAATTTTGAGTTTAATACAATGAAATGTGCTGCAATTCTGGTATTTCTTCTCCATTAGTACATCAACAAATTAATGTATTTTCTCTTTTGTTCTCTTCTAAGCAACACAATTTTACAATATCATGAATAACCAAGTCTTTAATTACTTTACAGCCTACGTGAGAATTTCCCCCATAACAGTAATTACAACATAAAAGGAAAAATCATTAAAAAGGGTATTAAAATTTTACACTTAAAATCAGTCATGTAACATTGCAATTTAATGTCCTCCTAATCTAGAATTTTAAGCACAAGCATGGTGCTTCTTCATATTAAAATTTTTAGATTTTAGAAAGTTGGCTGTGGAAGCTGAACTATTTAGAAAGGGAAGGTTCAATCCTAATTCCCACTCAGGAAAAAACCCAACCAGAAAGAACATAAATGCAGTTTTATTTACCACTTTGATGCTCCATATGGCACTGCCAGGAAGCTGCCTGGGCTTAAAGCTTTCCCGCGCCTCCAAGGAGTCGGGGGACCAGGGCGGCGGGCTCGCTGTGTTATGGGTGCTCCAGGCCCCCTAGGGTGTGGCAGGGGAGAAAACAGATGAACAAACTCAGCCACGGAAAAGGTCAAAGCCAGCAACTCAGGCGTTTCAGAACAGCAGGAACAAATGCAGACGCGCGGAAATTTAGGGCAAACTGCTTCGGAGAGGGACACTAAGCTTACACTACAGTGACTTCACACTTAAGTGTCTGCAGCTACCATTTACATCAAATATTTTGTTCTGATTGCAACAGGACAATTAAACATTAAAAATTAAGGCTTACATGGCATCAACACTGACTTATGAACGACAATTATAGCACTGAATATAAATAAGTCCATCAAACTCTTAGAATTAACACTATAAAAATCTATTTTGGGATTAAATTACTTTTTTCTAACAACTTATCGCTCTACTGGAAAGGAGAAAAGGCGAGCCATAGAGAATGCTATGCATCCCCACTGCTGTAAGCAACCAAAGCACCAGGCCAAGGAAAGCCATCAGAGACATGAGCAATCAACAGACGCAGTCGCTTCAAATGTTAGTTTGTAACTTCAAGTTGCAAATACCATCATAATTGTAGCATTTAATTATTCTTCCTTCAGTGACCATTCGCTGTGGGTTTTGGTTTTGATTTAGGGGACTATTACACTTGGATTACATCCAAGGGATGAATTCAAAAAGAGAAAAATCTTAAAGCAAATTGTCCTAAATTTGCAAAATAAAATGCCTAAAGTGCCTGATAATATGAAAAGCTATTATTAAAATAGATAAAATAAAATTAGGACATTTTACTTCCAAGTGACTACAGCTGGCAATAACCTGAGCTAGGATGAAGAAGAACTAAGCAGCATAAAGACAAACGTTTAGTCCGTAAAGATAAGATTTTAAACGAAAACACAAAACATATGTCAAACAATAAAGAACCTATTTTGAATCAGGTAGTTTCAACGAGGCATGCCATAAATTTTACATTAAATGACCAAACCTTAAAAGAAACAGTACTTACCAGGTTTCCAGAATATTCCCAAACTGACAAGTAATGACTTACAAGTACCACACGGGGAATTTGAAAACCAACCAAGAAGAAGAGCACGCTACCCTCTGTAGGGCAGGCAGCTACTGGGATAACGGGGTCTGGGGACACACCACGCACGCCAGGGGCAGGCCCCGTCTCCAGCTCATGGCTCCGCCGACCTCGGCGAGGAGAGAGTCGCCCCCCCTTCCACCGTGGGATCAGCCCCGACAACCCCCCGCACCCAGGGCCCCTGGTAACCTCTGTGCTGCCAAAAGCCACTTCTCCATTCTGTCACTCACTCTCTCACGGCCCCGCGTGGCTCTGCTGGCCTCGGGCGGCGCACCCGTGCCCGGTCCCCTCCGAGCCGACCTTCCTCCGCGACCCCCTGACCGCTACAGCCGGGGTCTCCCCCCGGCTGCCCCTAGCCCGCATCATCTGTGAGCAGGGCTGTGAGCACCCTCGGGTGTGCGTCCCCCAGCTCCGCACGCTCTGACAGCTCCAAAACGGTATCATTTTCAACTTCCTCCTGGCACTTCCGTCTGGTCACACGAAACCCACGTCTAGACCGACTGTCTCCCCCGCCCGCCCCGTCCCTGGGACCGCGCCGGGGGTCACGTGATCTGTTCTCTGCCTCCTCAGTCCTCCCCACCCCCATCCATCCCTTCACCCAAACCACCGGCGAATTAATTCCCTGCGCTTCGCCTCCCGCTCCGTCTCTGCTTCCCTCCGAGAGGGAAAAGCAGCTCATCCCTGCCTCGCCCGCATCTCCTCTGCCTTCCCCTGCAGCGGCCAGGGGACCATCCATCCACACCTGCAAACCCCCGCCAGCAGGCCGCCACCCCACACGACCGTGTCTGGAGCACACGCCCAGCCCCGCCCCTCCCTCGCCACCTCGGCCTGCACCGCCCTGTGACCGTGCCCAGCACCCCGCTCCCTGGAGCCCCAGTGGCTCAGGAGGACCCCGCTCCCAGTGGCCGCTTCGTTCAGGTCCTCACGGCACCCCACGCACACCCCCTCACGCACCGTCCTCTCCTCACGGATCCCAAGCCAGGCTCACATGTCATTCTGCTGTTCTCATTTTTAGCGACAGAGAGTGGGAGCAAGAGACACCTAAGCTTGTTCTCAATATTTCCACTGGTTTTTCTCTGGGGACACCTGGCTAGTATACATCTCAAATGCCTTTTGATGACATCAAATGTCACGACAGGAGACAGTTCTTAAAACAAACCATGAGAAGTTGTACTCTGAAATAACGCTATACTATGCATCATCATTTAAAAGTTAGCTTTGATGCCAAAATTGCATCTCATTTTAAAAAGCATCTTACTTCATAAAATATGGATGAACAAAATGAGGGTTCTATAGATCAAGAATGTTTGGATGTCATTTCAGGGATAATTAGAAAACCACTCAACTGCTATGAAGAACTTATACAATAAAAGCTCGGGTAATTACATTATGAATTTTAATAAGTGTATTATCATAAGACATTGGAAGATGGATTGGATGTAGTTTTATAGGAACTGAAGAAAAATTATGATATACTTTGATATTTTGACAAAGAAGGAGTTACTTAATATATTCTTTAGACCTTAAAACTCAAATGCGGCTGCAGCTATTAACGCTAGTTATAAATTACCCTCCAGACCTTGGCTCCGATCAGACAGAAGGCAGACCACCCGGAGGCGGTGAGCGCCCCCTGCCTCCCGCACGTGGTCTGAGCCACCGTCGCACTTTTTACCAGGTACCCTTGGACAGCTGTGTTGCCCGCGCAGGACAAGCTTGACGAGGAGACCTCGCTCCTGCGTTCAGGATGTTAAGCATTCAGTTTGGTATTTTTTTCTCCTGAGTACTTATCACTTTTGCATACATGTTTGCACAAATGTCAATAAATAGTGCAGCCACGATAGGAAACATTCTAACTCACGTACCAGTTACAGCCTAAAATCTTGGCTACCCTTCCCTATTAAAAAGACCACGGATCTATCCAACGCACTGCCACGCTGAACGAATCACCAGCGGAATGAAAAAGCACAAAGGGTGTAAAGTGTAGCCATCAGGAGATGTAACAAGAAGCTAAACTGAACCGACTTGTTATCGAATCCTCTCAAACTACTACAAAGTACTCCTTGGCAGAGCCTGAATTAGATTCCAACAGTAACTATTGAACCCAAAACCTGTTTTAAACTTGGCATTAATCTTCCTTCTGCTAAATAAATAAATAAAACCAAAAATACAACCCAGGAGTGCCCGATATCCAAGAAATTCATGTAACAGAATAACGGACTGGAGGACTTCCCATAAAAGGGCACACACGCCCCTGTTTACGTACAGACTGTTCCCCACCAACTAGGACCCCAGGCCCTCAGCAATGGTTAAGAAATGAAAGGGTTCCCTTGTTCTCTACCCAACGCGTACTCTACGAAAACGGGGGCAGATGAGCAAGCTACGGACCGAGGGGAAGGTGCTTGCTACATGACAGAAACCAAGCTAACGGGGAGTGAAACACGGCCTACACAATGCACGCGCTCAGCATCAAACTGTGCAGCAGTAATGAGACCGCAGCGGCAGCTGAATAGACAGTAGGATGATACCCGGATTGATAACTGAAGACAACGCAGCAGAAGCAACAGCAAATGTCAGGACGTGGCTCATATAAAAACGTCGATGAACCTCGGGAAAACACACACACACGCACGCACACACGCACACGCACGCACACACACCTGGAACATAAGTCAACAAAAAAATAATCCTAATTGTTTCTCAGTTAAAACAGAAATCTCTAAGGAATAATACAGTAAAATTTATGACACAGTATCCTTAAAGAACGTAACTATCTAAATCAAAATTAAATTTGATTTCCCATTGCTAAAGTCTTTTGAGAGCCAAAACCACATAACTATTCAAAAAACGAAAACAAGACTGAGGAGGAGAACTGGTTTCAGAAGAAAACTCTCCTTTGGTCTAACAGTGTAACTGGCTGTCTTTAAGGAATAAAAAATATATCTGGATTTTATTTAAAGATGACTAATTCTCACATTAAAATAAAACTGGATTTCATTGTTCTACTGATCTTACAACTCCAAGATTAGATGATCAAAATCGAGACGTTATTCTCATGAAAAGTCAAACTTCTCCTCACTGAAAGCAAGTTAAGCCCTGAGACTTGACAATCCAAATTACTATCGTGACTGAACACTTCTGCACTGTCTGCATCTGGCCATTCTATAAAAACTTCGCAGGAATTCTGCGGAATACTAAGTAAAGCTCAGCTACAGTGTCTTCACCTCGCCGTGTCGTTTCACTCAAATCCCACTTGAGAAAGGACTGGAGCTTAAAGGGCAGAATCCACACTCCTCAGAACCGCTGAGAGCGGCTCCCTTCACTCCACAAAGCTCGACTCTACGATCCTAAGGTTGTTCCGTGAAGCCACTGAGATAAATCCTGGCTTGAAAAATAAACCCTCAAAGAAGTTAGCAATTCTGACGCTTAGGCATCTGTTACAAATCAATGCGAAGAATAACATCAATAAACACGTATCTTCGAGGGAAAATGTTACAGTATCCCTGAAACTTGTTTTTTTTAAAGCTCTGTTGTTACTGTAGCAGAGAACTAAAAACCATTAAGTGTTTCTAGTAGAGACTCACTGCAGTCCAATAGGTTACATTTGTATATCCCACCTACGCTGAAATTCTACACGGGGTCACCTCACCTCAAGTTTCACAAATGAGACTTCATAACAGCATTTTTTAATGGCCAACGTTACATCTCAGTTCTACTCAAAGAAAGAAAAAACTGCTCTCCAAAGCAAAGCGATGCTTGCGTCTTATTTTACGTGACTGCTCTCCCTTCTTTTGTCACCACCACTAACATCGCCCTACCTGTTTGGACCGCGGTCGACCAGGAGAAAACTTCCTTTTGGTGATAGCTGGTTTGCCCATGCCAATTTTTGGAGTGACCGGGATGCATGTCGCCGGCATGACGTTCCCCCCGGCGGCGCCGAGCGCTGGAGGGCAGGCGTGTGGCCCATCGCGGGAAGGCAGGTCTGCAGGCGGGGGTGGGGATGAAGCCGCGCTGGCCTTGCTCGCGTCCCCGGACGGGAACGCCAACTCCGCCTGAGACGACGACGTCACAGGTCTGTCTGGGCACAGCCCCTCCTGCGCACAGCGCTGCCCTGCAGGCGGCGGTTCAGACGCGGTGAGGGCACAGGAAGGGTGGGAATCTGCCCTGCGCTCCGTTTCTTCTCGCATCCTTTCCACGGCCAACTGCTCCCTGGGACACGAAGTGCCTTCCTGGCAGGGGGACGCGAGGGGCTCCGGGGGTGCAGGCACAGGCTCGCTGCCTGCGCCGGGGGGCCGTGCTTCCTCTGGGGGCGCCGCCGCCCTTCCAGCCTCCTCCGACCCCGGCTCCTCCTGCCTGGGGAGCGGCTGTGCCATGCCTTCTGTCACCTCCATGCTGTCCGCACTCTGATCTTCATCACAGATACGCGTCACTTTCGAGGACGCTTCCGTTTTCTCGTTAGCAACTGCGTGAGAAATCCGATTTTCCAATTCGGGATTCATTTTGTCTTGAGATGATTCTACAAAGTTTGGAATATTTATGTGAATTTACACATGAATTTTAAAATTTCTAACTATGAGCATGTATAAGACTAATATCTTACACGTCTGTAGCTTTGTGGCTTAAAAATAATAGGCTTGGGCAGAAAAAGAAGGGGAGTGGGAGAAGGGAATTTCCAAAAGATTTAAACTATGACTTGAATAAATGGGTATTCATCAAGAAAGGCAATTATTTAAGTTAACAAAGGCCAAAACAGACCAGGGTTTATGGATCGGAACCACAGTTCAGACCAGAAAACCTATGAAAAGACTGTCTCAGCGTTAAGGTAATTTCTGGTAAGACTACTAAAATAGAATTGAGTTCTAATACAGCTCCATTGTAGCTATACGATGTTTTACAACTGGAGCACCAAGAAAGGTCTTTAAAATTCTGTAGGTGAAGTTAACACTCATTTGACAGCTGGGAGAGTGAGCTCAGCGATATTACACGAGGTGTCTGAGTTAAAAAGCAGAAACTAATCTAGAATATGAATAATTGCTAATATCAGGCGACCCAAATCCAACCAGGCTCCGTAGACACTCGAAGGGGTACCGGCTGCAGGCCAGACGGGACGCTTCCGTACAGTGCCCCTGCTGACACACTGCTACACTGGAAGTAACCCCTGATCTCCTCCCCACTACAGCCCAAGGGACGAGTCCTAGCAAGCCAATAACCATCATGATACCAGAAATATCAGCAGTCAGTGGCCAGTAAGTTTTGAATCAGGGCACTACTGTGTTGGACCCTTAATCCAAACCTATCGATGAGTAAACTTAGAGATCCCACTGACACGAGCTGTCAGTGGCTCTATAAAGCAAGATCAGGGAAGAAAAAAAGCTTATTTCAAGTACCCTCAAGGTAAGTTCTAAGTTACACTGACAGAGATCCCAAGTTCCTCATTTACTATTTACCATGGTGACTGAAATTTATGTGTGTTCTGATATCGAAATGAAATCTCACTACTCGTTCTCACTTTACTGCAAGACTACAGTCCAAGATAAAGAAATAACAGATCTGCTTGTACTACATATTTCTAAACAAAGAAATGCTTCAAAAGTACTTAATATAAAAAATTTAAAAATTGATTTTCCAAAACAGAAAATGAAACACACATAAGAGTGAACATGAGAGTGAGCATGCACAGTTCATACAGACCACATGTATATCCTTTCTGCTCTACGCCAGGCAGGAAATAGTAAGATACATATGTAAACACACAGTGCAATTACAATGGGCATTTGAATTAGCAACTCTTTATATAGAGAGAAGGTAACGTCCTTCAGAAGTCCATTGCCAATTCTTTACCCCCCCCAAAAAAAAAAGGATTCACTAGAAGATTTCCTTACTGTAATGTGTAGACAGCAACAGTAAACAACGTTGTGTGATGATTAACTTGAAAAGTCAACAAGCCTGACACTGAAACCCTGAGGGCGTTGTGCTGTAGCTCCGGGAGATCGGGAGATTGGGAGATTGGGCAGTAAGAGCGGAAGTAATGCTTACCGGGAGTGAGAAGGCCGGGAGCGAGAAGGCCCTCTGGTGGACACTCCTTCCGCTGCTCTCCCGTGTGGACCTGGAATGCTGGGAACAACATGCACGGGGCTCTAAGCGGTGAGTCACAATCTCGCTAACGCTGCCCTCTCAACAGTAATTTGAGTCCGATTTTTATCCTATCGCCAAATACCGATTTCCAATATAAGCACAAAACATAACGCTCCTATTTCTCAGTAGGGTACGAAGACGGGCATGAAGACGGAATGAGGAAGCTGATTACGCACTAGTTCAGACGGCTTTGTCTCAGTTTCCTTCCCTTCACATCTTTATGAAGTCTAGCCTTTAATCAGTTAGTAAATACACACTCAAGCTCCAAAATCCCAGGCTTTTTTTTCATGTATACATTCAATCTATAAAACACACAATTGCACTGAAAATACCACACTCTCAGATGAGCTCGAGATTGAATTTAATGAGTTATTTTTTCCCCAAACCTAGTCTCCCATTAAGTTCTGATCCTCAAGCACGGCAATAGCTACTATCAATATTGCAGAAAGCTTAATTGAAGTATCATTGAAATAACTGAAATAACCCTCGATAGGACTGCTGAGACGATCTAAAATAAATTTTTCATTATCTCAGCATGAAGCATCTCACAGTCAGCAACAGCTCTAGTTAATAATAACAAGTATAACTAAAGAAAGAGAAAATAACAAATTGCTTTTTAATGAAAATTACTCGGTCCCTAAACAAAGCATATATTTATGATTAGGTCTAAATTAAATACCCTTTACCCTATTAATTCCTGTCTAAGGTGATTTTTCTAAAAGCTCCTCCAGTAGCAATTTCCTGAGTGCTATGTATGTATCTTGGCTAATTTGTATTTAGGGTACCAAAGTTTTGGCAGACGTTCACATCTTCACTGTACAGACACACTTCCTTCAGAAAATAGGTTGTATCCATTATCAAAATCACTCTTACCGTCTGGAACAATTCCAGGTGTGGGCTCCCGATCACAGACATCTTTATCAGCCGCTTCCTCCAGGGAGACCACCTGGCCTTCAGGTCCTTCCACTTCCATTTCCGTGTTAAAATTTTAACAGAAATTTATTCTTTAGATCAGAAGGAGTTTTTCTGTTTTTGTTAACTAGGTTGACAATTACTACTTTGCAACAGTGAGGGTCAATAGTTACCAAAAATGCTGTAAATCCTTTGCAGTTTTCTATTCTGAACCCAATATGTAGTTACATTTTTAAAAACACAGAAAGCATAATGAATTAAAAGGTAATTGGCATGTTCTTATTTTAAAAGGACATTCCACAATGGTACACTGATGGCAGTCTGGGGTCAAAACACTATCCATTAAGAAGCTTCCGCTTAAATCCCTCACAGATGATGCTAAGGGACTCTTCCCAAAGTTACCATTCATATCGATGAAGATGAAAAATAACTGAGTAAACAGGTCTGTTTTCTTCACCATCTACGAATCTTATCACGATGCTGGTAACCAACAGTACACTACTAAAAACACCTGAGCAAACTCTGGGGCTCAAGAGGCGATACCACTGAAACTGGTCTGGAGTAAAACGAGCCAGATTTTGAAGTGCAAGCCTAGGCCAGACCGCCAAACACTGAGGAACCTCCATTGCTGGCTCAGAGAACACAACTGCAGTAAAGCAAACCAGCCCCAGAATCCCAGTAGCAGAACGGCTGTAAAGAAGCTGAATCAGGCGCTCGCCGTAACGTTCGGACGTGATCATGATCACGTGGAGAGTTAAAAGTAGAGAAATTAAGAACGAGGTGGGACCTGAGACACAAGATGCCCTCATTTACTAAGATAATAAACTGGTGACCCGTTAGTTGGCACAACATCACTAAAAACAACAACAACAACAACAACAACAACAACAACAAAAAAAACCTCCCTCGAGTTTACCTGCAGTGACTTCATCCATCTCCAGCTCGTCCCCTGGCTGCAGTGGAGCCATCTCAGCCGCTACATGTTTGCAGTATGAGCAGATGTACTCTTCCTTGAAGGGAGAGTCCAGTTCAGGGTCTGCTGTCCTGTTACATTCTAGGTGAACCCACCTGCAGTGATAGACATGTTTCAATTAAATGCGCTACTTTAAAGCCAAGCTAATGACACAGGGAAAAAGAGAAGCAATGGCTGAAAAGCTGGACCTAGGACAGGCTTGAGCATGACAGAACAGAGATTACAGGGACTGGCGATGGGTGACGGTCCCGGATAAGGGACCGGCATTTCTGGATGTCATTAGAGGTGCTGACACATCTTGACTTCCATATTTTAAAACTATTCCCTGTGTAATTTTCTCTCTTAATACTCATTTCTGGTCTTGTCTTATCTTTTGCCCATTCACTTCCCTATACCTCTCGGATTCATAAAAATGTTCATTATAATTCCATCTCTAACAGCACTCTCTACTAAAAGAACTACTGGAGTGATAAAAGCTCAGAGCTCAAAAATATATGGTAGAACAAATGATCACATGGATAGAAGCAGCGACAGGACACTTCAGATGGAGCAGCTCTAGGTTCTTACCTTTTGCACACAACACACTGGAGCATGTCTTTCTGCATTTCTGGATGGTAGCTCTTTCCACAGAAAGGACATACGTTATCCTGCTGCTGGTAACAACTGTCACATACCAGGCAATTGTGGTGCCACTGAGAACTAGATCGTGTGCCACACGCTACACATATTCTGCAATTCTAAACACCGAGAAAAACGAAAACAAAACCAGTTTGTTATGCATTTGTATGGCAGTTCTGCTGTAAACCTTTTTTGAAATCAATAAGACGTTTGCAGATTATGCATTGAAACTGACTTTTCACTGACACTAATTTAGGGTGTGTGTTTTGAAACAGCAGTTTGTTTTGAACATCTGATGAGACATCACTCAACTGCACTAAAATCTCCAGGAAAATATAAATAGGAAATAAAAGACATCCAAGAAAACATAAATAGGGAGGGAAGAAAACCAAGGACACAGCAACTCAAACTTCAAAAGGAAACATATTCCGGAATCTGGAAGTAGCGTGTGTGGTGCATGGCTACTGGATCCCATTACAGAGAGCAACACGGAGCTGCGAGGATATTCCAACCGCACACGGGTAGCTTAGACACTGAAAACAAGACTTCACACTACAAGGAGCATCGTGACCCACTCCGAATGACTAAACTTGTGAGAACACTCATTCCACATCAAAATCTGAAAACTGGCCTCCTATTTGCATAAAAGGAATGGCGCTACCCTTATAAAGCAGAGCTATTTATGGAGTGCAAGGCCAGCCAGGGGCCAGCCCCAATGCCCTTCTGCACTGTGAGCTAACCGGCCTCAAAACCCTGGACACGAGGTTAATAAGGTTGTGGGGCTCTCTTTACCTATCCCAGCTTTCCAACCTAAAATACCAACAAACGAAACTGTATCTTTTTGAACTACTGGTGGACAGGAAAGACCTGCTCACCAAAAAAAAAAAAAGGGAAACTAGCATGAACCACAGATCTACTAAAGTCCTACAGATTTCAAAAATGTACTCAAATATTATGCGAAGATCCTGAATAAAATGTTAGCAAATAGACTCCAATAGCAAATTAGGAAAATTATAAACCACGCCCAAGTGGAGTTTGTACAAGAAATGCAAGGACGGTTGAACATTAAAAAAAAAAAAATCCCTTAATAAAATTTAACATATTCTTAGGTCTGAGGAGAATCAATTATTTCAACAGATACTGAAAAGGCCTTTCGACAAAAACAATAAAAAATAAAAATCTACCAGTCATTTAAAAGCTTTTGAGAATATAAAAATGACGGTTATTTCCTTAATGTGATACGTGTACATTCCCCTATTCTTAATGCCAGCCTTTTATTTACCTGGGGTACCCGAGAGGTATCCACACTAAGCCCAGAACAATGCAGGATGCTTACTCGCTCCACTATGATTCGACATGGCTCTGAAGCCAGTGCACACTTTGAAACAAATGAAAACGGAGGCAGAAGAAGAGTAAAAGAAAACAAAACTATCGGGAGATGGGAAGGCGGTATACTTCGAAAGTCCTACAGAACTGATCACAAATTCAATGGAAGAATTCAACAAAGGATCAAGACATAAAATAAACAATGAAAAGTCAATAGAATTCATAGACACGATAACCAGCTAAAAGGTATAACGAATGGGAAAAGTATTCATATAAAATAGTAACAAATACTTCAGAATGAACTTAAGTCACGTCTAAAATCTATACAAAAAACATTACAAAACATTTCCAGAATAAATTACACTGGCCTTGAACAAATGCAAAGACATGTCTTGTTTTTGGTTAGGACATCTTAACGTCAGCAAGATGTCATTTCTGCCTCAATCAGTTAATAAACGTAGAGTGATCTCAATGAAAACCCCGATGAGGTTTGCCATGGAGTTGACAATAGTGTTTATATGGAAAAATAAACACACAAGAACAGCTAGAAAAATGTGAAATGAAGTATCTGCAGATACTGCAAAGCCTCTACGACTGAAACAGTTATGTGCTGGTTCATAAATAGGAAGACAGACCCGTGGGATGGACAAACTCCAGAAACAAACTGAAGAAATCTAAATTTCCAGTCTGGAACCCCAAGTCATGGAGGCAAAAACAGTCTTTTCACATGGAATGGATTGTGGACAACTGGACAGTCAGCTGGAAAGAGAGCCCTCACACTACCCCCAAGCACCCAACCCAAAGGGACTGCAGAGCTACATGTTCAAAATGAAATAATGCAAAAGCTAAAAAAAAAAAAAAAAAAAAAACAGGAACTCTTCTATAACCTACCTCAGTATAGAGAAAAGGTAATTTTAACTCGAAAATCCAGAAGCAATAAATGATTAATAAACCTGACTACATAAAAATAAACTTTTGTTTGGCAAAAAATAACATTAGCCAAATCTAAAGAAAAATGACTAACTGGGAGAAAATACGGGCATCATCCAACACAGATAAAGGCCCCAGGTCTCCGATATACAAGAACTCTTAGGGGGTAAAAAAATCAAAATCTTCAAGAGTAACAGGCCAAACAGATGAGCAGAGAGCTCACAAAAAGAGGTCAAAATTATCCTTACACATATGAAAATATGATCAACTTTACTCAACAGAAATGAACATTAAAGTGCAATGAGAAACCATCTTCACCATGAAATGGGCAAAAATTCAAAAGCCAAACATGACAGTCACTGTCCAGGATGTAAGAAAAGAAGTTCCCATGCTGACCGGTGGCAGTGTGAACTGCCATAAGCCCCCGAGAAGGAACTGGACAACACCTAGCAAAACCACGTACGCATTTACCCCCAGCCAGTGAGCCCACTTCTGGAAACTTATGCTAGAGCCTCACTCTCAACAGCTCAAAAATACCCGTGCACAAAGTTTCCGAGAACAGAATCATTTTTAACTTAAAATTAGGGAAACTAAGCCTAGGGCATTGGTTCCACTACGGTACAGACACACATGGAGGGCGGGGAAGACAGGAGGGAGGGAGAGAGTGATGAAGCAATGCAAAATGACTTCCGGATATTTTAGGTCAAATACAGCAACAAACAAAAGAGCACATGTGCTACCTTTGGGAAAGGGAAAATAATGTTATCTGCTCATCCTTACGGAAACAGAGAAACGACAAACCAGAAGCAGGTGAGTTACCTCCGAGAGCGAATGGGCTGGAAGTCACACAGGAGGAAATGACAATTCTCATAACTTTTTATCTGACTCTGACTTCTGAAAGCATGTGATAGCTTACATATTTTTAAAAAGTGAATCAATAAGAAAAGGGCATAAATACCTATTACCGAGAGCAAACTGAAGCAGGTTTGTTATTGGCTTGAGCCACTAAGTGCACAGATGCTGGGACACAGGATTCTTACTACAGCAGGATGAACGCGCGAGAGAGTGGGAGAAAGCAAAGAACTCGGCGGGAGACATCAGAACCGGGAGGAACTGGTGGAAATGCATCACTTACAAACTACGTGCGTGTGAGTCCACACACATCTGGAAGTGTGTAAACGTGCACACATGCACGTGTTTCCTGCCCCGTCTGCTCAAAGGGCAATGAAGAGAACTACACGCACCCCACCCTCCGCCGCCGTGATCGCGCCCCCCAAGCCCCCACCGCACCCCCTCAGCACAGAGCACACCTAGAGCCCACGCGCCTCTAAAAAAGCCAGGTATGCTTCTAGAACACAGGTCTGACTCCAGGGCTGGGGCACAGGAGGGGAGGATGAGCTTGGAGCATCTTACTGACTAACACAGCCCTCCAGTGAATGGTGAGGGCACGGCACGAGAGAACAGAAGCCAGCCTGAAGAGGCTAAGGAAGGAGAATACGGGACAATGTGAGCACACACAAAAAGCTGCAGCAACGAATGAATAAAGCCTCATCTTACAGCCGACAGGAAAAACTGCATCGGGCAACGGGGACTACAGTCTGGAGAAAATTTTGAGAAGTAGCAAGGTCTTCACGTGGTCTGAAAAGGACTCCTCCCCGTGCTGCCCCAGGGAAGGGGGACAGCAGACTGCGAGGGAGGGTGAATCGGCATGTGGGCAGGACGAGGCGGCCTGAGCGCCTGCCATCGACAGAAACGAACCCGGAATTCTGGAGACATTGCCAAGATCACGACAAACGTGACGAGAAGATAACAAAAAGCAGGAAACAAATCATCTAGACGGCACCGAAGTTATTAAAGAGAATGTAAAGAAGATGCTTTTTTTTAAAAAAAAAAAAAAGGGAAAGTTAACTGACGCTTCTCCAGACCTTCCCTGGGCCCCACGGGAGACTGACGGTGGGCCCTGTGCTCCAGACAACACCGATCAAGGCACAACCTCAGACAGAGGCGTCCTGGAACCAACCCAAAGAAGTGACAAAAAGAAAAGTCCCAAAGCTTGTAAGCAGAAAAAAAAACAGATTATAACGAGGTAAACGTTTTAAAAAGTAAGATTTTTTTTTCTCTGATAAGCAGGAAAAATTCTGGGAAAAAATGTCCCTGAATATATATATATATATATATATATCCCAGAGCAAGTCTCTCTGGGATATGCAAGACTCAGAAAACCTACCATTCAATTCTTTTTTAGAGAAGCATAAATAACTAAGACCTCAAAAGATGGGGTGAAATGAGATTGGAAAAAGTCACAAGGTTTACAGGCCGGTGACCGTAAGGCGGGCAAAGAAAGAGAAAGGAAATAGTGCTCGCTTCTTCATTTTCAATGGGAAGTGAGAGAAGAAAAAAAATGTACACATTCAACATTGGCACCTTAAAACGCAGTGAGATTCTGACACACAAAACCAGAAAGGACACAAGAAATTTATCTTGAAACAGCCAAGCATTTCCATTACAACCATTAACCTCGATAGTTTACCAAAACTTTCAAAAGAGTACACTTAAAATTACGAAGAATCCAAATTAAAAAAAAAAGAATTGAAAATATTCCATTTATTTGGTTAACTCAACTCCCACGTGGTCAGACTGGCAAAAAAAAAAAAAAAAGATCTGATGAAAAGCAGGGTTACGCAACACAAAGGCAGTTTCACTTTGGAAAAAAAACACAGCGCGAGTATCGACGCTGGCCTGCGCCATGGGCTAATAGCGGCCACGAAAGTAAGAGTTTCTTTAAAGAAAAAAAAAAGATACAAGACGAAATTAATACGAAAAATCACAGTCGTCGATTTTATCGGCATCTTTACCATGGTTGAATCCAGTCGTCAAAACGCGAGGATTTTATCCAGCAAGATAAAATTAAAAACCAATACTAGACCTTAACAAAAAAATCACTATTTCAAGGAGGAGAACATTTGTAAAAAAAGAAAACTGCACTTAAACTGTCCGATTAGATACTCCAGCATGACACGCGCGTAAGCACCACCGAAAAAAGGACTTATTCGGGCAAAGGTGCACCGATAAAAAAACACGACAAAGCTGGCGGCAGCCAAAACAATCACGAAAGGTAAACGTATAGTCTCAAAAAGGTCCTTTTTACCTCAGAAAAGGAAGCAAATGCTCTGCGGGCTCGGCCTCCGGGTGCGGTCGCGGGGGAAGGGCGCGCGCGGGCCGCGCGGCGCCCGCGGGCGCCGACGGGGCGCGGGCGCAGGTGCAGGGGGCGGAGCGGGGGGCGCAGAGTGGGTCTCGGAGGGATCAGGGAGAAGCAAGGAGGGTGCAAGGGAGAACCGGGGTCCGCACAAAGCGCGCCCCACGGCCCGGTGAGGAGCGAGGCCCACCAGGTGAGGTCCACGAGGTGAAGCCCGCCGCGCACCTGGACAGGTGGGACGAAGCTCCGCCCCTGGCCCCGCCCGGACCCGCGGACGCGCGTGCGCAGTGCCCGCGCCCACGCACCTCGGGGTGCGCGCGCAGGCGCTCGGCTGCTGGGCGTTGCCCGCTCCTCCTCTCCCCCCCACCCGATCTGCCCCGTCCCCGGAAAGGACCTCAGGGAGGACAAATGACCCCAGGCCCGGCCGCCCGCCCACAGGCCGCCATACTCGGCCGGTGCGAGACGCAGCCCGTGTGGGGGGACCCCCTCCGCCACCCACGTCACCCCAGCCTCCCCGAAGGCCGCCCTGAGACAGGACGAGGGCCAGGCCAGAGCTGAGCGCGCCTGTGCCACTGGGACCAGCCCATGGGGAGCGTGGGGCGCGCACACGAGCTCGGGGGGGGGGGCTGTGTTTTCTGAGAACTGGTTATTTCTCGTGGAAACGCAAACCTAAAATAATGAACACCAATGGGCCAGCAATGCAGACTTGAACACCTGTGCTTAGCCCGAGCCGCAGGGAAGACCAGGACTCGCCGTGGTTAAGTCGCGAGACCTCGGGCGGGCACGTGGCACGCCCTCGGCGCACACCCCAGGGCACAGCAGCACCCGCCAGCCGGCGGCAAACAGCGCGGGGGTAACGCCCGCGGAGAAGCTGCTGTTTGCTGTTTCGGCGATAACTGCTTTGGTGCCCATTTAGTTCAGCCCCGCGGAGAACAAGCTTTCCAGAGTCACTGAGTGGCCGTTCATTGCTCAGGGGCCGCTTGCTGGCCTGACTCCTCTGAACTAGTAACCATGGCCCTGGCGTTATCAATACTATTTTTAGACAGATACTTCCACAAAGGTATTCTCTGTATGGGCATTAAAGCCAAAAAAACGGCTAACGCACCGAGCTGGCCTGAGAAAGTATTACTCAACCTTGGCAATTTAGTTTCAAGGCAAAATTATCTGTTAGATTAAATGAACGTTTCTTTGATAAATTCTAGTTTTATTTTTGAAGGTCAGTGTGATTACGAAGTACAATATTAACAGGGAGATACGGTAGCGTACCAGATAAAACATTACATCGTAAGACAGGAAATCCGGGCTTTAGTGCCTGTTCTGCGGCTACAAATCGGTGACGTGGACAAGTTTCCGCACCCCTAGGCCCTCCGCGGCTCCTAATCTAGAACCGACTGGTTTCCCCAGATTTCAAAGGAAGCCACTGCAAGCGCTTGAGCTACAAATTACGATGCAGTTTAGACAACACCCAAAGAAAGGTCACAGTAAATGTGTTTTGTCAATATCGTCTAAACAGTCAGTTGAGAATTACAGGTAAGCAAATGCTTCTTACCTTCACTTTCACTTTAAGAATTTAAACATGTGCTTCCGCACACAAGTGTGTCTGAAGGTAGTTGTTTGCCTGGTACTATACTAGCTCTGCCCGGAGGGAGCGCTGTCCGCCAACTTACAAGGTTCAGCGATGCAGAGGAAGCACCTCAGGGAACTTAGAGACCAGCACGAACACCTCAGGGGCATAGAGATGCAAATACCAAAACATCCGGGAAAAGGGAGAATCGCTAGCTAAAAGAACATCCAGGAAAAAAATTTTAAATAACTGCAAACACATCCTGACAGTGTCCCACCGAGCAGGAGGACGGGTCACGCTGACTGGAAGGGATCTGACCACGTGGTGACCGCAATCCACGGTGACATGTGCCACCGTCACATCAGGCGTACTGACGTCTTAAGCAATGACAGAGAAATGGGGAACATGTCTAGATTCTGTCTGGCTCTCAAACCCGAAAGAAACTTTCAACAGTATCTACAAAAAGTAAACCTCTAAATCAATCATCTGTGCTAAAACTACCACAGGCAAGGCACTATATATATATATATATCCATAGATATATCCACACACATAGATACACGATTCCCAATATTTAATACAAGTGTATATGTAAATACGGAAATATATGTACAGGTAAAAATCACTATAAAATCACCTAAAAGCCAATTTATCAAGATGTAATGCATTTTATCTCCTGATTTTAAATTAATGGATTTTTTTAAAAAAGTATCTCTGTTTTGATATCCACATATGGGGGATACTCCCTATTTCAGATTTTCTGGGAAGATTAAAGATTAATTATTCAAAAACCATTTCTAAGCCATGAAGCACCATCCATGTTAGTAAAAGATTCATGGCAGCATTTTTTATAACAGTCTAAGATTGTCAACAACCCAAATGTTCATCAGCGAGGGATTCAATAAGCAAATTGTGGTTCCTCCTCTATACAGCAACAGTAAGGGTGAATCTCGAAATAACCGAGACAGACCAGAAAAAAGAAAAAAAGTAGACACTCTACAACATCATTCATAAAAAACTCTGGAAAATGCAAACTCATCTACGGTGAGAGAAAGTGGACGCCTGCCTGGAAGACAGGAGGGGTGGGTGGGCGAACAGCTGGGGGGCTCGCAGGGCGCCCGGGGGTGGCGAGTATGCTCACAGCCTTGAATGTAGTGACGATGGCTTCATGAATGTGTACACATGGGTCCAATAAATTATAAACTTTAAATATGTACAGTTTATTGTATACCGATTAAACGTCAGTAAAGCTGTTATTTTTTTTTAAGTTGATGGCAATGTATATAGATTATTTAAATAGGTATCCGATTTGTCTGCTCTACAGAAATAACATACAGATGCTGATATTTTTCTTAAAAAAATAAATAACTTACTTTGCATTTCCAGCCATTGGTTGGTACTGATTTCATAACTGGTTGAAGACAAAAAGTATGATACCCTTTGTCACACGTATCACACACTAGCATCTTGCTATCTTCTCCCGATTGTCTAAAAAATAAGATAGCATTAATGATGCCTGATCTTTAAACTTATGTCTGTAACATAAGTAATCATCTAAAGAATCAATCCTGCCAACTGCCTGGTTCATAAACACCTCACGTCTGTTCTGTCTACGCACAGATAATGACAAAGGGAACCCCCTAGGGGATGGAGAGACATCTTCCAGAGGTCCCTAAAGGGTTTCCCTTCCTGAGCGCTCCCCTCGGGGACCCCGCTTTAGTCATGCTGGGATTCCTGCAAAGAAGGAAGGGTTAAGGCCAGATGACCGACTCCGCTCTTCACTTTGTAAACATCCCACACTCATCCTGTCTGTGGGAAGAAGCTATGACTGACGGGTGATGCTGTGTGGGAAGGCACAGATCGGGGTACAGTGAGCTGCAAAGACACTGTCAGATAATAAAAAGAGGATCAAACCTGGCATCAGATCTCTATTTGTATTCAGACTGTTTTTTCTAGCTGCGACTCCTAAATAACTTCCACTTGAGTTCTCCTAGTTTCAGATATAAAATGTGAATCATCATCCAAGATTACTGTAAGAACTAAATATAATTCTGGCTGAAGAGCCGAGAATATTCATTAGGCGGTAAGTGCTAAATAAATAGGTATTAGAATAATCATCTCATAAATATTAAGAACTGTCCTCAAAAAAAAAAAATCTCTGCCTTGATTCTTGGCTCTTAATCGCTCTCAGAGACTACGGATTTAATTCAAGGGAAGGAAAAAGAAAATCTGGGGAGCGCAAGAGCTGAGAGGAGCCGCTGAGTGACACCTAGGGGCAAACAGAAGTAAAAAGGAAGACGTGTTAGTTGGCCTCCAGTTATTTCTTATTCTGCTCAACAAATTCTACATATCAAATTGCATATTTTATCTCTTTACAGGGGAAGGTCTTTCCTCGGCTTCTCTTATTCCCTCCCAAGAAACTAGGCACAGATACAAGGTACCAAATAAACGGTGACTAATAGTTGCTTTAATTTTTACCAAAATATAAAAGCACATGGTCCTACTTGTCCTACACAATGCTAAAAGCTATTGATGCTTATTGTTATCAATTTAAATCATGAATAAAACACAGATGAGGGCAGCGGTGGCATCATTTCTCCTGGTTCCAGAAGTCCTCAGTTTGTAAAATAATTTAACTGCTATAGATGCAGGTAACATGCCCAAATTATCATGCTAATTATAGCATGAGGAAAAAAAAAATCACGGACAAGCGTGGAGAACTAACCCAAGACAGGGCTGCAGCAAACAGCTGACCCCATTACAGTTGCTGAAAGGCCGTCTGATACGGTACCTCAGCACTGTGCAGCTGGGCCGTACTGCGCATGTGCCAGACACACACAGACTGCTTCTTTAAATCATCTTAGAGCAGATCGCTCTTCCTGGAGTGGAGGGCTCCCGCTAACACCTACCTACCTCCTGGAGCTAGAGGTTTATCTCCCTATTAAACCCCCACCTCAGTCTCCCTCAGGAAAACCTGCTTTATTTTTCCTAATCCTTATTTTATTTTAAATCGTTTAATATCATTCATTTAAAAACTGTTGGCAGATTTAAATCAGCTTTTTAGGCAACCAGAGGAAGTTAAATGATTCAAATTAGCTTGTTAAGACTAGTTTCCAAGTGCCTAGCGTTTATTCTCTAAGGCTCCGGCCGCAGCTCGGACCACCTGACAACAGGGCCTCTCCCAGACGCCACACGCACCTTCGAGTTGAAATTAGAACTTACTTGCAGTTCTGGCACACTTTGCACTCGGGACATTGCCAACCTGCACGTTTTAATGGAGTGACCGCTACGTCCAGGCACATTCCATGATAGTGCTGGCCACAAGTGGTACAAAAGAACTGATCTAAGAGGTCTCCCGGGCTGTCGCACACTGCACAGTTTGCATCTTCCTTTGCTATAATTAACAGTGAAACAATGAGATTGTTGTGTAAGAGTTTAATATTTTTCTGACTTTACAGTTTAAAAAGCACTGGAAGGGAATTGGCACGGTAAATCTTTCAGACACTCAAAGTTATTATCCACATTGAGGAGCAAGGTCTCGAGAACAACACGGATGTGATCCATCTAACCTTCATCCCATTAAATTCAATCAGAGTTTGGCGATTGCTTGTGCCTACGTCTACCTGAGGCCGTAGGCAGCTCTTACTGAGTCCGATAACCCTAAGACCCACGGTAACGCGGGATGCCTAGTTAACGCTCCATGTTACACCTGCTGGAAAGTATCAACTGAGAGATGCTTTGCAGGGTAAAAAGAAACATTTTATGTGGATGTTAAATATGCTTTAATATGAACGAAATCAGATAAGAGACAAAATTAAGAAATGTTAATATCAATTAGATTAAGATGCTAGCTACTTCAGCATAAACAGACTACTTTTTAATCAAATCAAATAAGGTTTCTTTTTAGTACTGGAAAAATATCGTATGAGGGAGAACGCTAAAGATGGAAGCTACCTATTCACACACAAATACAATACATCACATATTAACTCTATGTTCACCTAGATTATCGGTTGTAAAAATGCATTAAGAGCTATACAATTACGGACATCACCTAGCCCCTAAATGTGGATCGAAAGAAATGGCACTGTTTAACAGTTCTTTTACCACTAAAACAAGACATAATTGTAAGAATACACCTGCCTTGCCTTGCCAAGTACACAGTTACACTTACGGATATTACAGAAGAAGGAAAAGAATGTATTCTAAAATCATATCAGTCGAACCATATACATGAATATGCATACATCTGACACTTAGGGTCCCGACGAAATGGTTTCATTTGCTGATCATCCTACGGCTGCTTTAAATTGCATGTGTGAATTTGTTTTCCCACAGGTTTGGTCAGGTCAGCCCTCCCTGGCTATTCGCCCTTTCAAACCTCTCTCCCCACCGGTCAAGCATCCTGAAACACTGGTTTTCTGGCCAAAGAGGTCTCTGGGATACAGGCTTCTCGTTTTCAGTCTTTTTAGAACGGGAGAGAGCACTCACAGCTTGAGGGCAGTACAGACACAGACAGACCCCAGGGTGGACCCAGCCTGCAAGCTGGACCCCCCAACCCCCGGCTTCACACCTGCCATGCACCTGAAGCTGCTGTAACCAGGCCGCAATGACCTGTGACCTCCGGCCGGTACTCCTGAGCTCTTACCTGGACCTTACTCTACGTGCACTTTGTGGCATTTACACTGCCCCTGCTCCCACACTGAGCCTCCCCTTCCCTTGGCTTCTAGGAGGTGCCTTCTCCATTCTCTCAAGTTCCCTCCGCCTCCTGCTCCTGTGTGGTCCGCACCTCTGCACTCCCCTAAATGCGGGGTCTTCGGATTTCACCCCGCTCCTTCTCCCACTCCCCAGGTTCTCTGTGACCACCACCCACCACGATTCCCAGATCCGTGTCGCCGGCCCCAGACGCCCTTCTAAACCCCAGAGTTACCTTCGATTATTAATGGACCTCAGTAGCCAGATGTTCTAAAAAACACTCACTCGACACTTCTAAGAGAAAACATTGTCTAAACCTAAACCTCTCCTTCTTCTTAACCAGATGGGCAAAGGCAGGCACTTCAGCATCGCTGTTGACCCTTTAACTCTTCCCTGGCCCACCATGTCCACGCGGACACCAGCCCCCACCGAGCAGACTCTCGGCGTCCCCTTCCTTCCAATGGGACAGCTGGGCCCATCACGCGTTGCCTTGGAAACAGCAGCATCTCCTGAATGGAACCCTCGCTCAGGTGCCGAGTGCCTCACTAAACCGCCTTCTCCACATCAAAACGACGTTTCAACACGGTGACGCCCACTCCTACGCCCAACGTAAGTTAAAACCTCAACACGCACTCGTGCCCCACTCTGAGAGGGGGTCCAGCCAGTGCTACCGCTGTTTCTACAGTTCCTGCTACTGCTACTGCTGTAATGGCTACATTACAATGACTTCGACCACTACAAAACAAAACCAAAAATATGTCAATACTTCCCTTTTCACTTAGATGAAAAAAAAAAAATCACAACTTTCTAGTATGAGGCAAAAAACCCCCAACCCTTCCCTCCTTTGCAATGGGGTCCCAGAGCCTCTCCCCACCTCCCGGTCACACGGAGCAGGCCGTGCCATTCAGCACTCGTGTCTCTGGCCCCGTGCACCAGGCCTTCAGGCCTCTGCTCACACTTGGGCCCCGCGTGACCTCACCCAAACACCTACGTGGCGGCTGACCGACCGTTCCTTCCCCAGGCGCTCAGAATAAACTTAGTTACGCGATTAACTCCAACCCCGCAGGACAGGGCCTCGTCAGCTCTGCACCCTCACTCGCCTCCCACGAATCAAGTCTCACTAAGTGCATTTAAAAATGACGTGCTTCTGAAATCACTTTTAAATGGCGCCTTAATCGGTAGCCATTTAAAATAAATCTTTAATTTAAAAAGGGAAAAGTCACAAACTAGCTCATTTTTGATAGAAATGACATAATTATTTTTCTCAATACAAAAAGAGAGTGCCAAATATTTACTGACTCCAGGTATGTATATTTAAAAACTGATTTTTTTGATATTTGAACACTCTCAGAAGTTATAAAAATTGGGGCAAATACTAGACTCTTGATTATCAGCTACTCAGTTCATCTTTCTATTCTAACTTGCCAGGAACACTGTCTAAAACACTTCTGTGACTCTCCAGAATTCGCTTCCAATTCCGTGGTAGCTATGAGCCCATGTGGCTCGCAAACAAATGAAATGCAACTAATTCAAACTGAGAGATAAGCTGTACATATACAACACACCCAGACGCCAAAGACTTTCTAGGAAAAAGATACTGTCAAATATCTTAAAACTTTTTATTATGTGTTAATATCAATATTTTATGTATACTGGGGGTACTATCTACATTTAAAATTGATCTCAAAATTTTTCCTGCAGTCACGCCACCCTGAACAAGCCCGATCCCGTCTGATCTCGGGAGCTAAGCAGGGTTGGGCCTGGTTAGTACTTGGATGGGAGACCACCTAGGAAGACCAGGCCCTATAGGCGTAAAAAGTAAAAAATAAGGAATTGTAAGCTGACAAGGCCCTTGCAATCTGTGAGGTCAACCAAGGGTTGCCTTGACTCCCCTCCCAAAAAAAATTTTAACATGACTAGAAAATTAAAATTACTTCTACTGTCCGCATCCTATTTCTCCCGCACAGCACTGCTGTCTATAGCGAAGCCCCATCTGCAGCTAGATAACTGTGTCACTGTGTTACTCTTCATTCTTCGATAGTTCCAGCAATTCCCTAATGACGAGACTGTCATTTTGTCTGATGAATATAAATCGCTAATAATACATCAGGCACACAGAAAAACCCCATCCACATTTACTTTGCATTATATAAAAATAACAACAAAAAAGTACTACAGAAAGAAATGAGGTCGTTGCCACCGCTCCCCCGGCCGGGGAGCGGGGAACGTGCAGAGACACGAGAGCAGCCCGCTGAGTCGTGCACAAGACGACGCATCACTGGCGAGCTCGGGGCTTGTGTCGGATGTGAGTACACGGACGTACACATACACGTGTCTGCAGACCACAGAGACGTTGTTTGAAGCGGTAATCAAACAACTGAGTGAGCTTTTTCTTTGAGCAGCTGGAAAAGCAAAAGAAACGGAGGGAAAGACCAAAGCTACAGACAGTTTGGGGGGGACAGGAGCAAACCCCAGACTAGTCTGGCTCCCAGGCCTTGTTCTCGGCCCGTCGCCTGGATCGCTGCCAAGGGAGGGGGGAGGCAGGGACGAGCACCTGAGAGTGAGCAGAGGTGGAGGGCGCCGGCGCAGGCCAGAACCAAGGGGCTAAAGGATGAAGGGGCAGCGAGGAGAGAGGGGGAGAAACGGAAGGATGCGCTCGGCACCAGGCCACGTCCTGAGGCCGCGATGAGAGAAGAGACGGAGGAAAAGACAGACCCCGAGCTTCACCTGGAAGGGAGCTTGTCACCGTCCTTTAAGCTGGTCGGGCTGGAAGGTGAGACTGTGGCTTACGGGATCTGGAGAAGCGCCCGGGAAGGGAAGTGCCCGGCACAGACAAGGGTGACAGAGGTCGGCTGATGCCAGACGGCGCCCGCCGGAGGACCAGGCCGGCCACAGCACCCGCCTGCGCGGCCGGCAGGACACCGTGCGGGGGGACCCGCCTCCCGTGTGGAACCTCCAGGCAGAAAAAGCAGATCGTGGATGCTGTCCAGAGTGGCTGGCCCACGGACAGGCAGGTGGGCAAGGTCAACCGACTGACAGAGTTCAGGGTGACAGAGAAGCGGCAGGGCTTGGTGTCAAAAGAGGCCAAGACGACCAAGAAGATGAGTTCAGAGTTACAGGCTTAACGGAAGCGGACGTAGCTGCAGCTGGAGGAGGAAGGCAGGGGCCCGGGCGAGGGGCGAGGGGCGCAGCACCCTCACGTCTAAGGCCAGCGGACTTCGCCTGCAGAGCGAACGGGAGCCCAGCTCCGTCCCCCCTGGGGTCCAGTCTGCTCATCTTGCGTGTCCCCACCCCCCGCATGGCCGACACCCCGCCCCCGGCACCACGGCCGCCCGCCGGCCCCCCGGAGTCGTGCCGGGCTCATCCCTGAAGGCCTGAGCGGCAGCTGGTCCCCCTGCCTGGAATGTTCTCTGCCCTGACCTGGCACGGCCGGCTCCCTGCACTCAGCTTCCTTCCCCAGAGTCAAAACCGTCCCGGGGAAGCGTGTGCGGCTGTGTCTCCCGGGCGGCTCTCAAGGGTCCATGGTCCAGACAAGGAAGTGCATTCTGTGTCACCAGGACTGAAAAGCCACGGCCAACACTCATCTGTGACCAGCGTCCTCCAGCCACGTTCTGCTGAAACGGTAGAACGTGCTCACAGATGCTCTTCGCTGGGACTTCTTCCTAACAGGGTCTGTACCTTTGCTATTTGTCAACATCCATAAAAAGGGGTCACTCCTGCCCCTCACGCACCTGGCACAACACCCTGCTCTGCACGGCAGCACAGAGCAGCCCACTCCAGGCACACAGGCAGCCGGAGCCTCAGACAGGAGCTACGGTAGCTACCTCGCCGTGGGCGATGCGTTTATACAAGGCACAGCGCTGCGTGACGTCCACGAATTAGTGTCATTTAGCCCTCATGACCACACTGTCCTTTAAGACAGCCCCATGTTTAAGACATAAAAACTTACGTACTTTGGGCTAATGAGACACAGTCAGGACAGCCAGAAATACTTATGAAGACCGTGCACAGTCTTGTATATTGTTGTAATATTTTCCATCTGCAATATTCTTAATTCCCTTGGACTAAGACAAACGGTCAGAAAGCTGCGTATTTAAACTGCACTGTTCAACATCCCCAAGACACAGAAGGTACTCGGCTGGGCGTTGGTTTGCTATCGCTGCCTTATTCTGATGTCTGTTATAAAGAACTGCCCTGTGGGACTTCTTGTACTTCAAAGCAGCTACGTTAAGACAACTTTTCACTGTAGCATATGAAGTGTGTGTGTGTGTGTGTGTGTGTATGTGTAATATATACACACACGTATATCGTCAGTGTCAGGTGAACTCTCGTTACACTGCTGTGGGCCAGGTGACTGACTGCTCGCATCCCCTGATGCTGACCGCCTCGTGCTGACCGCGGAGCAGCTCTGGACCCAGACCCGTGGCTCAGGTTTAGGAGGCGCGCATCTGGCCATCGGCCTCACCGTCACCTTCACGTTCATCCTACCCTCACTGTCCCCTGGCCTAAGTCCCTTGCTCACTTTTAGTCTCATTTATTCCTACCATTCGTGGATTTTTACGAGTCTCCGTAAGTCTATTTTGGAACAAGGCACAGTATCAATAATTTCGGAGCATCTCTTAGCTCTGTGTTGCCAGCATGAACCTTTCACTACATGCATGATAAATGAAAGCAAATCACCTCACCTCAGCTCCCACACGTCCTTATTCTACGCAACGATGCAGGATCTCTACCACATGAGTGAGGCCGACTCCCTCAGCACCCCGCCTGCGGCAGGACTGCCGCGGAGTGGCGAATGTGTAACGCCAGAAACACCGCCCCAGAAGTCTGCACGCTGTGCACTCAGGTCTAAGCACAACTCCGTGCAAAAGGCTGAACACACTCAGATCCTTACACACACACACACACACGGTTTCAGTCGACTGGCAGAGTGTATTCAACCAGCCAGAATATCATCGACTCTGATGACTGACATCACAGATTGTGTACTTAGGGAAGTCGTTCACTATCTGAGGGCTTAAAACAGGAACACCCACAACAGTGGCTATGCGTAAATGTTCTCATTCTCCCAGATTTAACAGTGTGGGATCCAACACATGTTTACAACTTTAAACCCCGTATCAGCCTAAATGCAACCTGGCATTTCAGTATGCCTCACCTACAACGTACGTCTGTATGGTCACTAAGGGCAACACGAGTACACACGCAGACACAAAATAATGTCAACTAAAGAGGAAACTATGGTACTGAAAAAAGATAAAAAAATAATGATTATGAAATCTATCTCTACTTGAGATTACTTCAGTTTAAGTCTGAGGTCGCTATAGTTATGAAGCACAGAGCTGGGAAAAGATAGGAAAAAAGTCTATCAAATGACTAAGAAAAAGGTAAAAGCTGACAATTAGGTAAAAAAGACTGAATAAAGCAGCACAGAGATTTCACAATGAGACTGGAAATTCAGTTTACTAGAGGGAAGACCCCAAAGCAATACGTGCTCACTGGACATTCAGAGTAAGAAAAAGGTAGGGCCTGTCTCTGTGTTTAACAACGAAGACAGGAGAGAGTTATGATTTTCTGTATAACATAAAATTCAAACATGTAAACATTTTCACTTAATTACAAAAGAGTGCTCGGAAGAGAAAGGAAACAAGCACGACTGAGGATGACAGCTAACCGAGGCAGACGGACCGAGGGGCGGCATCTCCACGGTGACCCTGCACGCGAGTGTGTGGGGGACCCTGAAGTCACACCTGAGTCAGCGTCTGATTCTCCCCCACCTGGCTGGCTGTTTAGTGGGAAAGGCACTGACCACCATCTAACCTTCTAAACGGCTTACTTTATATTGTATAGCACATACTAAAATACTATATACTTCGTATCTCTATCTTTCTACAGCGGTTTAAAGGTTTTTAAGATAAGAATGACGTGCAAACTACCTCTGAATTTTTCAGGAACTTACTGTCCGGATTTACCTTGAATGCTACTGTTGTTGATAACAGGGTCCCTCCCCCAAAGGACCTCGGCAAAGGTCCCCCCCCGATGATCACGACGGTGTCGTGTCACCTCGTGACCCGAGCAGAACCACGTCTGGGGAGCGTACACGTCTGTGATGGCAAGCGGACGCGCACGCAGGCCAACGCGGGGAGCCGCGGTGAACTTACATCTCTCCGGGGCCTGGTCGATGTGCTCCGGACACAGCAGGAAGAAGTGGCTGACGTCCTGGAAGGTGCCGGCGCCGGCCGCGCACGGGTAATGGTACGTCTGCGTGCACTTCTCGACGCAGCACCGGAGCGTGGCCCCGAGGTGCTTGCAGAACGCACAGCGCTGAAGGGAGCAAGGGGGAAAGGCGTTGCGTTAGCGAGCTGGGCAGAGGAACGTGCCGCCGCGGGGCGGGAAGGCGTGAGGTCGCGTTTTTGGAGATGACTCGTAAGACGACGTTGCACCCGTGGAAGGAACTCCAAATAAAGGCTCGGATAGAGAGAGTGAGACCTCGGGTGGTCAGTTCGGTGTCCAGTATAACACGGACTCGCCGTCTACGCAGCTAACGTCGTCAGCATTCCACTAATTCTACTGATTTGGACAAAAATGTATAAAGATGTTTTTTTAAAAATCAGTAATATGGTTAAAAGGGCAGGTTTCTAGTTGAGAGTTATTTTAATAGTGATTAAATCGCATTAATCAACAACAAAAAATGAACATATGCTATTTATAAAACCTCGTGGTGCTTTTCACCCTAAAGATCAGTAGGAAATCCAGTCCCCAATGACGGCTAATAAGCTAACGAGGGATAACGATGTTGTTGAAGGCAACCAATGTACACGTTTCGTGCAGCAAGGAGTTTTAAGTTTCTTAATCGATGCTAAGAAGGTGAAGGTCACAGGAGGATCTCCTCTCTGCGCTCCCTCCCCCCACCCACCCCATTTCAACCTGCTTCTGCTCTCCTGCAAGCGGTCACGGCTAAGAAACACGCCCTACGACCGGCAGGGGAAGCCGAAGGCAATGGTGTGTAAGCAGCTGGTGGGGATTACCCACAATGCTGCACAGACTCAACTCGGCTTTTCCTAAGAAAGATGCACAAACTCTGACTTACCCTTCCCAGCCCATTTTGGGATTCCCGTTCTTTGCGGAGGCTTTGCTGGGAGCGTGCATCATACAGCGTAAAAGCTCTAAGACGCCTGGCTGTCTGTCCTGTCTGTCTGTCTGTCTGTCTGCTGCAGCGTCTGCACCAGCGCGTGCGAACCGTCTCTCTTCATCCTGGTCCAAGACCCCGGAGCAGGACCGTGGCATCCGCAGCAGCACGAACACTGCCTGACACGGAGTGGCCCTGATAAGCAGGCGCTGGTGTGTATGGGGACCAAACGGACTGGCCTCCCGGTAATTTCACTAGTACCTCATGTTACTGGCAACGTGCAACGTGCAACTCTGTTACTTGTGGCTCATGCAGAGCACAGCCCAAGCAGCTGAAGGCAAACGGGGGCCATCGTGGCATAAAACTGAGCCTCCAGTAACAGAGTTGCTAACGGTGCTACGCACCCCTTCACTGGCTAATGTACTGACACCCCACTCTGTTAACTAACCAGAGAACACGACCATTCTGTTATAATGAACGTCAACGTTTGATGCGTAAATCTACACAAGGTATCACATGCCATCAAAGCCTTCTTCGTGACCTTCGCTCCACTGGAGACAGCCTGGTGTCTCTTGGTGTCCTCGGCACACTTCGAGTGCGGCCCCCAGATCTATGTAGCTTCTCAGTGACGCAGAAACACTTGTTATGTTTGTGGCACCTAAACGTTATGTCATGTCCACAAATCCACAGAGTAGTAAACATGTCCTTTTTTTGGTACTCATTAAAAACAGAGAGGGAAAGAAAGAAAGCCATATTTCTTTTACGTAATAGAGTGTAAAAACCAGCTTTTCCAAAACTGAATGTATTTTTAGTTTAAAACTTCCCAAGGTAACCGGAAACGGTCAGTGTATCTGGGACAACACACACGACGCCAGGGTGAGCCCGACCATCCCTGTGTCACAACCAAAACGCTCACAGAGAAACGTGTGTTCGCAAGTCCGATCGATCACTGAAAACTGTTTTTATTAGCTCATCGGCATATAATGATTCGTGCCGAACTGTTAAAATCTAGAATCTCTGTTATTTTTATGGCATGTGAGAAATTACGCAGAAGCCTTATGCATTAAAAAGGATTCTGGCAAATAAAATATTATAACTTTTAAGTGAATAAGGAAACAAAATAATTTAAATTGATCCTTTTCCCAGTGTCTATGTCATTTTAGAAACATCAACATGTTCCCTTAATCACATTTGCAATGGAAAGTGTTTTCTGACATTAGCTAAACTACTAGGAGAAATCTGGAATGTACTCAACATACTAATTTACAGTAACATGTAAGGATATCAGGGAATAAAGGGAGAGAGAGAAAATATTAACCGCAGTTAATTAAATGCTTCAAACCCATCTGTTATAATTACATAGCAACTGAAAGGCATTTGGCATTGAAAAAAAAATGTATACTTTATATATAGGCTGGAATAGATCATTTTGAACCAGATCAAAAGCATTTGTAAAATTATAGAAAATATCAGAGTAAAATTCCACAGGATACTTCTTTAATGTCAACATTCTGATAAACCTCATATTAGAAATTAAACAAATTACAAACTAAGTAACAATTACAAAGCTAATTAACTCTGAAGACAGGAAAAGTAAGGTAACCAGCTCTTGAACGCTTCACCGCCTGAACAATTTATTTGAATCAATATCAAAACTGCTAAATAGCATTTTCCCCTACCTTTTTAATCATTTTTAAAAAGGGGGGGGGGAGGAGAGGGAGAGAAAAGTGTGATGATACATTTCGACATTAATCCAAGAACACAGCCGAGCGCACGCTGCCACCCGCGAGGAGAGTCTGAGAAAGTTCCGGAACTGCCATCTCACTAGACTGAAAACGGGAAGCAGCTCTCAGAACACACCTGTGATACAGAACGGGATCGACGAACTTTCTGGCTAAGGTTAAAGATGAGCTACGGACAGCCACAAGCTTGAGGACATTGCGAGGCCTGTCCACTTGTTAAGGACTTATTCTGCATCAACCACAGCAACGGGCTACACGCTCAGGGATACGAGGATGAGGGCGCAGCATGCAGCGCCCCTTCCCGCACCCTGAGGCCACCGAGCGCCGGCCCAGCCTAGCCTGGTCCTGCTCGGCCCGGCCCCCACCCCGCATCTGGGCTCCGAGGGTGCAGGGACTGGAGGGGGGGGGGGGGGGGGGGGGGCCCTGCTGAGTCGCGGGGACCTCAGGGGACCTCAGGGGACCTCACAGAGCCTGGACAGCAGGGCGCAAGTCCACCTGGGGATGACATGGACGGCTACCTGGCGCCTTCAAGTCTCTGCCTTCCGAGCTGCAGAGAAGGGGCTCACCAACGCGGGAGGCGGGCGCGAAGTGCCAGCCCGCAGGAACCGGGTGAGCAGGCCGAGCACCATGAGCCCTGTGCACGTGGCATGGCCCCCCCCCCCGCCCCCGTGTTCAGAGAACCCTGGTCGGAGTCTGGAGCAGGGAGATGAGAAGGCCCATCCCGGCCGAGTCACATGGTGGAGCTGGTGGAGAACGGGACCAGGCAGGTGGACGGTCACGTGCAACGCTCTGGGGCACATCGAGAGGCCAGCGACACCACTGGCCGCAGTGGCAGAGCCAAGTCCAAGTCCAGCAGAAGTCCAAGAACGAGACCGTCGCGCAGGCAGAGAAGCCCGATACCCAGAGGTCCCGAGGCGCCAGCGAGAATCGAGAATCAGGACAAGGCAGTTGGCAATCGTGACCAGGGGGGCGGCCCCGTAGGACGCCCACGGGCAGGAGAGCAAAGGCCTGCCGGACGCGGGGCCGCTCCGAGGCCGACGCAGAGACGGCATCGCCCGCAGACCACCCCGCCACCCGCGCGGGCCGGCCAGCACGCTGCGGAAGCGGGTCCCCTACGGCGACGTGACCGGCCGTGACAAGGACCAGGCCCCCGTCGGGGGGTTCCACTTCCCTGAACCCGAAACGACAAGGCCAGCGGCGCAGTCCCGCGCGTGGAGGGCACCACGAGGACAGTGTCTCGGGGAGGTGCACGGAGGAGAGGCCTCGTGGCAGGCGGGAGGGACCTGGCGGCACGGCGAGGGTGTCAGGACAGTGAGAAGGGGCCGTCCTCCTGGAGGGTGGCGCTGCTTCCCTGTGCCTCGCTGGGACCCACGGTAACAACACAGGGCTCTGCGCATCGACACGCTAGAAACTACACGCATAGGTTTGACTGAACGCTCAAAAATATCATTAGGTTTTCCACGCCCAACTCTTTCACCGTTACAGAACTTTTCTCCTCCTCCTCCTCTGGGATTCTCCCAGAATGCAGTAAGAGAGACTAAAGGGAAAGGTAAAATGACACGGAAAATTGATCCAAAAGGCCCAACGTCTGCTTCATAAGGGGACCGGAATGAGAGGGAAGAAAAGGATTATGAGAGAGAAATTATTCCAGATGAAACTGTCTGACAAGAGCTAACATCAGGCACAGAAGCTGAAAGACAGTCCTGTCTGCTCCACGGACCTCTGTCCACAGAAAGCCCCCACCCGCCCAATCCCTGCTACACCGACCCCGAGCAAAACACGCCGGCTTCCCACTAAAGTGTGTCGCGCCCAGAAACACGGGCCAACTTCTAAGAAAACAAGGATAAAGGAGAAGTTCTGGGAGCCTCACAACAAGGAAACTAGGCCACTTGCAACGGAAGGAGAACCGGGCGTCACTTCCCATCAGCCATCGACGCTGACTGCAGCAGCAAAGAAGAGTAACATCTTCCAAGATGCGCAAGAAAAGTATTTGAAACGAACACGTTCACGCTTGCTAAGCTAACATTCGAGTCCGTGAACAATAAATGTAAATAGCTTAAATTCCCTATTTACAACAGTAGCTTTCAAAATGTGCAAAGAATACTTTATGCACGTGCTTACACACACACACACACACACTCTGTATGTACACACACATCTACGTGTGCGCACGTGTGCGTGAGGCACAGTGACACAGGGAATTCGAAAACAGAGAGCCGGGGGGAAGCGCATTTTGACTCTCGTGTTACGAAGCTGTTTGTTTAAATCTCCTCTTTGAGCAGCTCTCATCCGAAAATGCGTTTTGGGGATAAAAAAAAAAACGCAGGGTGCGGCCCCACTAGTGACTCCCCGAGTGTGTGCCAGTTCGGATCGTAACCCGCGTCGTCGCGGCTGGGAAGCTTCCTGCTCGTCACTTGGCCCCCACTGACACTGTGGGGGACGTGGGCATGTCACCCCCGTGAGGCGCCTCCTGCCACCACTCTATAGGGACAGGGACTCAGGGCAGAGAAGATGACTTTTTATTCAATGTGCACGTGAGCTGACCTGAAGCTGCGTTTCAAGACTTTGTGAAGATGGATTTCCCCCCCCATTTTGCCTTAACTTGAGGATACCACCCAGGGATCGGCAAGCTTTTGCTGAAAAGGGCCAGACAGTAAATATTTTAGTTTCTTGGGATAAGAGGCAAAATCAAGGATATAAGTATTTATCTATTATGAGAGAAAAAAATTTTCCATGAACTTTTAATAATTATTTATTATTATAAGTATAGTAATAAATATGATTTTTTTGGTCATTGTAACACAGGACTAATAATAAAAAAAAAAATGGAATTTGGGAGGGGAGTACCATTTCACTTAACCTAAGTTCAAACTCACTTTTCCCTATCATCAAAATAGATAGTAAAGGTTCATCGGTTTATTCTGATATACAAGATTTCACGCACATACCCAGCTTTGAAAAAATACGTTTCACACAGGGGCGCTTCCAAGTAGTGCTATCAGTCCACAAGCATGTAATTTTATCTAAGCATGTCCACCTCTGAAAGTCACTTATGCATTGTATTCGTCTCCATCTCTGGTTTCAGCAAGTCATTATTATAACGCAGAATAATCCTTTCCATTAAAAGACAGGTTGACGCTCCTCAATGAGAGTTAAATGGATTTTGAAATACAAAAATTCCCTTTGTTACTTGACTCAAGGTCCAAAAAGTCCTAACTGAACTGTGGTTTGACCTTGAAGAATATTTCTGCACCAAACTTAGGTGGGAAGGAAGACCTTGCATTTTAAATTTTAAGTTCCGGTGGTGTGGACCGTGTAGGAAGCATTGACATTACTTGTTCCAACACTAGGCTGCACAACTGACCTCACTACAGTGTACAGCAGTGGTAACGCCATGCTCCGCGTGGTAATTTCAGGCCGAATTCATTAGAAACTATTACTGGTCTGCAGCAAAGGTTATCTTCCACGTCCGTTAAGGATGTGATTTAGAGGCTGAGGGCAATCTTCTTACGCGAAGCAATTTTAATCTCAACCCTCAGTTCAAAAAATTACCACAAAACTTCACCACTGTTCAGTCATCAACCCGGTTTGGGGTAGGGAGGGAGGACCGTTCAGTATATATATATATATTCAACGTCTCTCTATCTAACGAAAATTCCTGGAAGTAAAACGGTGACATCCACAAGCGTAAACAAAACTCACCCTATGACACTAGTGGTTTCGTAACTCAAGACAGATTTAAGTATTTTCTGTAAAGAACCTGCTGGTGAGTGAAAAACGATGAATAAGGACGGGCTTTTAAACACCACGATGTTTCTTGTCCAACTGAACGAAAGCCTTTCCTGCTGCACGCTTGTGTCTACCGCCGTTAACGGAAACACATCTTAGCAGATCCCGCTTCAGGTTGTACTGAATCACTGTTTTCTCAGCTTCTTTCAAAATAGCTGCCCTGGAGCTGTTTCCTGCAGACGACTCCTAAGGACTAATTTTCAAGTCACTTCAAACTCAGCACGACTCCTGGAATAAACAACTGAGCATCACTGTGGCACCTACCGACGTGACAAGAGCCCAGGGAAACCACTAGAAACCATGTGCCTCGTTTAAATGACTCTGGATACTGCTCGCAATGTCCTCGGCCTTTAGCAGGTACTCTTACTGACAGGTAGGAGTTTCAGAAAGTTTATTTTCTGGGCACATATTTCTCCATCTGTAGACGTCAAACATGATTTAATTAACCCGCCGCTGATAAATGGCTTTCCTTGCTCGGCTCACAACAAATGAGCCACTCAAAAACTTACTTTAGTTGCAGCTTCATGTTCATTTGTCACCTTTTTCAAGAATTTCTGCTGTGATGAGATATTCCATTATAATTTACTGGTTTTTTCTGATCATTAATTTCCTGTGACTTGGGAATAGTGTGATGAGCGCTCAATCTGGTAGTGTTGACATACACGATATTTTTTAATCATAGCCACAGTGCCCCTGCATAATAAATTTAATGCTTTGCCATCTAATTTGACAACCACAGAATTCGCTCCACTATTCCTCAGAACTGCTGCATACGAAGCCCACTTTTCTTGTTCTACCATGATAGGTGTGTGCAACAGTAATAGAAGGAATAAATAAGGTGGCCGGGACAGGACAAGTGGCACTCACACAGTGATGAAGTGTCGCTGTGTCGCTGTGATGTGCGGCACATCCACAGCGATGCAGAGCAGATGAGGTCTCTGCGGCAACAACTCCATTCTGACACTGGCGTGCAGAAGCCACAGATGACGTGCAAATTAATGAGTGTGGCTCTGTTCCAATAAAACTTTATTTATAAACACTGAAATTTACATTTCGGGTGACTTGCATGTACTGTCAAAAATATTCCATTCATTTATTTTAACTATTTAAAAATGTCAAAAGCATCTTGGCTTGTGTGCCACATAAACACAGGTGGGGGGCTGGATTTGACCCACAGGCCATAAATCGCTGATGTAGCCTCAAGGGACCCCAAATGAAAGTCCACAGCATTTAATGGCCCATGAATCTTATTTTTTGTCTTCCTAGCTCTACAGACTGCCAGAAACTCTTAGCTTGCCAGCCTCTCGGCTGCTCTTTTCCAAACTGGACAACAGTCCAAGGAGAAAAGCTAAGTTAGGGTCCGGCTGACCGATCAACATCACCCTTCATGTCCTCGCCCTCTGAGCATCCTCTAACATCTTTAAATATTCCTCTGAAGACGGATATTGTCCCCAGCTTTTCCTGTTGTTCTCAGGGGCAGAGCTGATTCAACGCAAGCTTCTCCGCTCCAGGTGGAGGTGGGAGTGACGCGTGCCCTGCTGGCGGTGACACGGACACCGCGTCAGTAACCATGGCGGCGCGGCACCGTCCACGGAGCACGACAGAGGGCTCACGAACAATGCACACGTCCATCGTCAAACATCTGCCAGGCGACAGAGGTCGTATTTCAAATTAGTGGATCAAAGAAATTTCCAGAAATGCTCCAGGAACAACTGGCTCTCTGTGAGAGAGCAAATGAAACGGAACTCCGACATCACACGACATAAAACTCAAAACACCTCAACGTCGCCGCAAAACCACAGACGTGAGTTTCTGAAATAGATTTTCAGGGACACATTAGAAACTGAAAGAGTTTAACTTTGAAACATGTTATCGTGACTCAAAATTCAAACTCCCTAAAGGGTACACGACGAAGAGATGCCCTGACAAGGCCACACGGGACACTCTCCCCGGAGGCGGGGAACGACCAGCGCCCCAGCAGCCCCCCAGGGGTGTCTCCGCGCCCCGCACCCCACAGCGCACGCACCCTCTACCGGACCAGAGAGTACGCCCACCCCATCGCAAAGGGAAGCACACGTCTTTCAATGGAACATCAAAATCAAATTTTAGACCATGCAAAAACGGGTTAAGGTAGCAGGCCCAAGACAAGCACCCTCAGAAAGGCCTGCTGCCCAGCTGGCATCTGGGACCCTGGGTTTCGGGAGCTGCCACAGTTCCCTAAGGGACCAGGGCCGTCCTTCCGGGGGCTGAGGGGCAGAGGGTGCCGCGTGGCAGGCCACAGCGAGCACCCAGGGCTTCTCAGGGCAGGAACCTCACATACGTCGGGCGTTTTCCCAGCTTGGGGAACAGGCCGCTCTGCGTGACCTCTCACGAGGGGCCGTGTGCCCACGGACGCCTGCACGGGGCTCCTTCCCCGTCAGGGCCCTTCCCCCGGAACCTACTGCATCACGTGAGCCTTCCAGGGCGTCTCCGATCGGGGACAGCCCCGGGGACGCCCAGCACGGGCCCTGCCTCTCCAGGGTTACCGGGCAAATGCAGGGTACATGCTTCAATAATTGTTTTTTTAATTTACGCTGCAAAGCACTAGGATTATATGAGAAATAAACATTAGAGCAGGACTGATAAAGTACGTGCGTGCAAATCACTGTCCACAGATGCAGACCAATATTTTAAATCTTAAATAAAGCAACTCTGGGCTGGTTAGAGGAAGGGTGTGGAGAAACTTCTACTGTACCATCTACTGTCTTCAATATTTTTAACCAAACTTACATTACAGGGCTTATCTGTATTCTTAATGCGTACTGCCGTCTCATTATAGAAACGCTATTTTTGTTCTCTTCTGCAGTCTAGGAACTCGAAATATTAAAACGCACAACTCTTCTCACAGGACTAAACTGGTTTTACCCAAAAACACCCGACACAAAAACAGTGCAATATGATTTCAATCTGGGGTTGTGCAGAGGATGAGGGTGAAGAAAACGGAAGAAATCATCGATTCTAAGTGGGAAGATGACACTAATTTTTGAAGGTTCTATTTATAGACGAAGACACAATATTTGATTCAAAATTAGTTCAAAGGGCAGAAATATGTGTTGGAGGTTTACGGGTTAATTCTTTTGGGGCGCAATGAGCAGCGGGCGGGGCAGAGAGGCCCCCGGTAAATAAACGATCAGACGTCCGTCCGTCCGTCCGTGGCAGGCAGAACTAAACCATCCCCTCGGGAGCAGTCGCGCTGTCCACGTCCCCAGCACGTCGCTGGCGTGCCTCGCAGACGACAGGGCTCCCCCTGGAAAAACTGATGAGCGATCCGAAGCGGACGCTGCAGAAAGCAAACTGCGGGATAGAGAACGCCATTTCACACCTGAGGACATGACCCCGAAACACGCTGATTCTGAAATGGGAACGCGACTGTTCATTCAACCCGGGCTCTCCGGAGCGCGACGGCCCTGCAGGCGGCTGTCCCGTGCACTGCAGGGCGCGCTCCTCGGGGCCGAGCGAAGGCACCGGGTCCCGCCCTTCGCTGGCACACTCCGCTCACGCGGTGTTCATCCCGGGCCCTCGTGCTCCCCGCACGCGTTAGGTGCCGGAGATAAACGGAGGCACCTGGACAGAGGTCACCCAAGCCCTGATGGCGAGCACGGCTCTAGCCGGGGGACCGCAGGGACAGAGGAGTCACACGAACGACGTGAACTGACCAGTGTTGGAAAGTGACATGAGAGAGACACATATTCCGACCGGAGTATACTCAAGGTGCGTGCTCAACTATTTATCACAGGACGTGCTCGGCCGGGAAGCTTGGGGTGCAGGAGCCCCCCTGCGAGAGCTCTGTGCCTCGGCCTCTCCCTTCTCATACAAAAGGCCTGACTCCGACACCGTTCAATTCAGTATCTCCACAGGGTTAAGGTTAGATCTCACCAAAACAGGGAGATCTAAATAAACCCCACTTTCCAATCCCAACCCAAACTGTTGAAATTTAGCTAATAAATGTTCACCAACTGTATTAAAAATAATTTTTTTTTCTTTTTAACGAACAGCTTTAAAAGATACAAAAACTCTCTAGACTATTACAAACAGATCAGGAAATTCTGTGTCCAGGATAATTTTGGTGACAAAAGTGAGAATATTTTTTCACTGCTGTCTGTTTTTGGCAAACTTTGTTTCTGGAAAGAAAACGCCAACGGAAGTCATTCCAATCGTTCATTTTCGAAATGCTCGACCCTCAGCACACGTCCCTGGGAAGTCGTTACCGTCTCATTGTTGATGGCACCTTTCTCTTGAAGAGGCAGGGAAAATGGTGATTTTTCTTTCAAGACAGAGGTACCGTAAAACACTCAGGCGCATGTCATCATGATGAAAGTCAACGAACTTAGAACACTTGTCTTCTGGTAAAATAAAAACGTGTTCTAAATTCCACGGCCCTTTCGCATACTCTGTCCCTTTCCGATGGCACAGGCGTGCCTCGGTCCACGCTCCTCTTCACGGTGCTGCACAACCGTGCGCTTCTCACAAGCTGAGGGCGAGAGCCGCCCCCAGCAAGACTACAGTTCCCCGTCCCGAGATGCCTGCTTTACCACAGTGGACCCGATGCCGATCACCTCCTAGATACGCCTGAAGCATCCAACACCACCGCTGTTCATGGGACAAACTGCTCTCACTCACCTAGCACAGTCGTCACCTGGCCACCGAAGGGTACTAAGGATGCGGCATTTGCTATGACGGATTACACTGTTCAGATTTTGATAATGTGAGCGTTTCAGTGTAACATCATGTTCCCAAAACAAGCACTCATCTGGAGGTGAGTTACTTATCCGTGTAAATTAATTAGATCATTTTCATAATCCGAGGGAAGCTGATGTTATAACTGAATAATGACGCGAATCTTAAGTGCGTTTCAACGACACTTTGGAACTTTTAACTATGCTCCACCATTAAAGCCCATGTAATTTCTACAGTTAAATTTTCCACTTTTTAATATCCCTCTGAAAGGGCGATTTCACTTCTCCCAGATACCCTGGGAAAACCCACAGGGGCTCTGCAGCCAGCAAAGCCATTTCACTTCCCAGGCTCTGTCTCCTTCACAGAGGAAGGGTAAACGCTGGGTTTATTTCTGGGCTCACTGCAGCCTCACAAGAAGACCGCAGTAAAGGCTCTGAAAGATGGCGGACCACGCACATGATATTACTTTGAGAAATGTGCCAAAAAGATGAACTGAACTGCCAACTTCACTGAAATTATTTCAATCAATTTTTAAAATATCAAACAGAGCTAGTTCACACTATAGACTAAAGACCTGTCAAATCTTGTCTCTAATTTTAAGTCTTCATCAAATGGTTTTGTCCTAAAAAAGTAACCCACATGGATGTATGGTTAATAAGTCTCATTTCTAAAGATTTAAAATTTGACATAAATTTTGATTTAAGTATTTTGATACAGATATTTATATCAAAGATTTACATTTATTGCACAACTGAACATATCATATTCTAGTGGTTTGCACGGCTACTCGGATAATAACGGATAACTTCCTATGTTAAGGGTTTTCACATTAATCATTTAATAAAGAATTCCTACAAGGGAGACGTTACGCTGACCCGAGTAAAACGTTGTAAAGCTGAGCTTAGACGTCTGCTCCCTCTACTTACTTCTGTGCTCCCTGAGACAACAGCTTTGTCCACGTTCACCAGTAATGGTTCTTCCAGCTGGCACACTCCCAGCGACCACTCCACACAGCGGTGATGAGCCCAGCAAGTGCCTACACGGTTCAAGTGAGAAGGAGAGGAGTGACGTCAGCATACGAACGCTAATAAGCACAGCCCGAGTCGACTCCAACATGAGACAAGTCACACAGTGGCGTCCTGGACTTGTGACGCCACCAACGCAGCTCTTCTCAAAGCGTGTCAGTCTCCGGCCCCGAGGCGGAGCCGGACATCCGTGCCCGCAAACCCTCCGTGCGGTTCCGTCGTGCGCGGAAGACGAGGGTCTCTGCGTTACTGATGACTTCCCCGACCAAAAAAATAGTTTTAGTCATTTCATTTAAATAGTACCATGAGGTATATTGGAATCTTACACGTAAAACATACAGGACACTGTTTAATACTTGGTTTACGACATGAGATGTACGGCAGATAAATTACACAGCCCTCCTCCGCTCTGTCCCACACCAAGAGCCACACCCATCACCAGTGGTGGCTCGGTCTTTAAATTCTCCATCACACAGCACTTGAACCACTACGGGTCCACGAAGAACAGCTGAACAAAACGTACTCAAAGCTCTCCAGGGTACCGCAGCACGAGCATGTGCGCTGCGCTGTCACGACAGGACACCCTTGCGGCTAAGAACTAGTGTCTGTCACCTCCACGTCAGACAGCCCCAGACCGCCATGATCCCCAGGTTCTCACAGAGCCCTTTAAAACCTTCTTTCCTCGACTGTCAGATCTCCATGGCAATGCTGTCCACACGAGAGCAAATGCGAGGGTTTATGAAAGCCCCCAGCCCGGCATCGGCCCTGGGCACACGCCGAATAAATCAGGCAAACGTAATTAGACAATTTCCTTTACCTACGCAGGCATACTTACCAATGACATTTTTTTTACAATGTGATCACAATTCTTCCTAAATAAAAGTTATCTACTGTTAGGTGGACAATTCGCTAAAATTAACAACATGCCTGCGGAAGGAAGAGGCAGTTACTCTGAAGGCCGGCTCGTACCTGTAGGGTCAAATAAAGCCTGGACGTCGATGGCATCTGGAATGCCAACCAGGCTCAGCTCGTCCCACGATTCGCCAGCCTGGTCGTCCGGAGCGGTCTGCGTGCTCACGCTCACACAGGCCACCACACTCTGCCGGGGCCGTTCTCTGGGGAACATGAAATACAGCAGGTGTGAAAGGGATAATGGGATAATAAGCAGAAAGTGTTTCACTTTGTAACGGCTTCCATACAATGCATTCTCAGGTCAATCCTGACTTAGTAGGGATAAAACAACTTTTAGGATACATCTAAAAGTCACGGTATAATGTGAAACCGGCTTGCTACACTGTATCACGTAGGCAGCAATTAAAAAAGAGCTCCCGATCTGTCAGAAGTGTAAAAATTACAGTTGCAAATTTAGCCTGCCATCCTATAATTTAAAACAAAATAAAAGATGCTCTAATATTCTCATCAGGATCCATATTTTAACACATAAAATGAAGATTCCCTTGGGCCTTACTTAAAGGCTTATAAAACGTAACTCGATCAAATGAGAAATGTTCATTGGCTTGATAGCAAGCGAGGACGAATGCAACGGCCCCGAGTTAATCTGACGGAAAGAAATGAGACCCCACTACGGAGCGGGACGCGGGAGGGGGAACGTGTGCGCTGGAGCTTTCTGAGGGTCCCCTCGACAAATCTCGAGAGCTGGGCCGGGGCATGACGCTGCAAGTCCTCTCTCCCAAGACTTTACCTCACACATGGGAGTGGAAAAGAGAGAGCAGAACTGCTGCCCGGCGGCCTGGAGAATGAGGAGGGCAGTGCGACAGCAGCAGCCTCGGCATGGAGGCCAGCACTGCGCAAGGCACACGACACACGGCCCTCAAACCGCAGGGGGTCACTGAGACCATGAGGTCCACGATGACGACCACTGTGCTGAGACATTACGCCAGATGACTGGCACAGAAACGTTAGTCTTCCGTCGATGTCGCTGGATTTAACCTGACCAGAACTCCGGATTGAACCACCACTGAATACGGAGTCTCACTCACTGCACTTCTGTGCGCTGGTGTCTGTCTACCTTGATTCCTACTAAGGGAAAATCAGCACAGTGACCAGCTCACTAAACGTTTTATACCTGGAATCGCTGAAAGAAAACAGGTACTAACGTATCTCAGTACATTTAAATATCAAACCATAGAAAATAACCGGTATTTTTTATGTTTAGCATGAGAAACGCACAGACTCACTTCTTAGAAACATCTAGCCTGCTCTGCTAACTTTTAAGATCTCATTTTTACAGATGCCGACAGTAAAATGAGAACAAACTCTTTCCTGTAATCCTCATTCCTACTAGTATTTTTCATTATTGATCGTGGTTATTTCATCAGGAGGGGAATAAAAGACTAACAGTTCATCTGTAAAGACTAACGTATCGTTTTAACAGATTTTCTTTGCGCTAGTATTTGATGGGGGGATGGGCATAAAATCCAGTCTATCACTGCCCAGTTCCTAACCAGTGGCTTAATCGAAGCACACCTTTGGGTTTTGCGACCAGCTTGCATGCGTGCACCATGGCAGCAAGCCGCCGCCGTCACCCCTGAGGATGACGGGAGCCCGCCTCAGGAAAGGCCAGCAAGAGAAGTCAGTGGAATACACAGCCCCCCAAATTTTAAGTCTA
This sequence comes from Macroglossus sobrinus, assembly GCA_004027375.1. Taxonomy (NCBI): domain Eukaryota; kingdom Metazoa; phylum Chordata; class Mammalia; order Chiroptera; family Pteropodidae; genus Macroglossus; species Macroglossus sobrinus. Next base: position 145,241 of record PVKZ01003052.1, read on the forward strand.
AAACAAAAAGAAAGAGGAAGAGACTCCTGGCTCATATATCGTCATTATTTACTGCAACAAGAGGAAAGACTATTTAAAACCTCCTTTTCAAATTAAAAAAAAAAATTATCTGATTTATAGTTCATCAGTAACATATTCTGTAAATATTTAAAACCACTACCAAGCTGAATTAATTGTCTACCCCTAAATGATTTCCAAATTTTATAAATGTGCTTTATTTCTGAAGTCCATTAACTGCCTTGTTATCATTGCTTAATAACTTAGCAAACATTAAGCCAATATAAAGACTTTCATTAAACCGAGGCTAGTTTTTACATAATTATCATCTACGCTCATAAAGATTTTCATTAAAAACTGACTTAGCTTATAAAGTTAAGTAAATGAAGGCCAAGTGTGTTTCCCAGAACAGGTGTTTACGTAACTGCCACTCTTCAAGGCCGACGTGAGGCTGCAACACACAACCCAGTCCAGTCCACGGATCTGCTAATTACTGGTGGACGCTGCAAGTTTACGGGACTTTCAGTGCATCTCATCGCGATGTGAACACTCGTTCTGCCTAACAGGTAAAGCTCTACGTGATCTAGCTGCTCTTTCAAACACCAAGGCTGTCCAAACACAGCACTTCTAGACTTCCTTAAACTGTTCCACCTTAAATTCTTTTCAAAGATTTTCTCTCTTGTTATTGTTTCATTTCCTACATCAGGTCTTCAAGGCACTGGCCGCAGTCCAAAGGAAGGAGCCAATGGAATAAGAACAACACGACAATGCTTCAGTTCTTAAGTCTGGAGACCGGCCAGAGGCGCACTGGATGATTACATCATCACCTCCAGGGCAGAGCGGGCCGGCCTGCCAGGCTAGATTAAGTCTACGCGTTCTCATCGACCTCAGAAAATAATGCTCCTCGGCGACCGGGGCCACGTCCACAGACGAGGAAGGAAGGCCTTTAACCGAAACGCCACAGCATGCAGAAAGATTTTTTAACTTGGAAAGCAAACACGTAAGACAAGAGTTTTGGGGCACCTGTGACATCCATGAATATAGACACGTGGATTGTTACAGAGATGTCTTAGCAAATTCTCGTTTCATTTAAAAAAAAAAAAAAAGCACCTTCTGTAACATTAGAAAGGGCATTCTCAGTATATAACGACCACTTACAAAGTCAACACCAGTACAGTTGAGTTCACAAGACAGCTCAACGTTCTCCGAACCATAGAAATAAATAAATAAATGACACGTAAAGGACGTGAACCCTGAAAAAGACTTGGTTTGTTTGCTATGCTCTTACGTTTTTACAAACAATTCAAAATTCAGAGGAAAGACTTTACTCATCTCTTTCTTCTCTTTTCCTTCCATCTATGTTGTCATGTCCTTTCAAAGTTTCCTTCTAAAAAGTTAACTCTTTTGATCACAGCGATTTTGTTAACATCCAAGTAGGACAGACATCTTTAAAATACGGAATTTTGAGAAGGACTGTTGCATCGTGGGAATGCTGAGATCGCGAGGGACCGCTCAGTGACACCGGGTACACGCCACACCACGCACGCAGGCTCCAGCCTCCCCGCACTCCTGCCGGTTCCAGCCGGAGCCGCTCACCTCCTCTGCCCCCTCTGCTTCCGCGGCGCGGGGTTCTGCGCCCTCTCACAGGTCCCACTGCTGCTGTCGTCAGCGTCCCTCTTGTCAGGAGGCGGGTTCTTCCACGGCCAGGTAAATCCCGGTGTCACTCGGAACTGCTTCAAGTCCCCTTGTCCTAAGGAACTTTTGCCACCACAGTAACAAAAGGCGCAGAGCTGTTCGCTGGTGGAAAGGAGAGTCGGGGGACAGAGGAGGAGAAAGTGGTTTTACTTAGCTATATTAAGTGGCGGACCGCTACTGGACTGTGCTTTACAATGAAATATTATGTTTTTGGAACGGCATACGCTTTTCAATGTCTGTGCCACAGAACAATGAAGTTTCACAACATCTGCACATTTAAATTTGCGATTCTACTTTGCCACAGCACGATTTTTTTGACAGTGGTGACATACCAAATCAAAAACTTCCAGTTTGCACTTAGAAAAATCATGTTTTAAAACTCCGATTCGAGAAATGTTAGTATTTAAAAAGAATAAAGAAAGGAAGAGGGCAGGGTCTGGTGGCCACTCAATCACATCCCAGATCTGTAAAACAAGAGGTGACAAGTTTATTGTGCCAGCTGAAGGACCGTTCTTTATGCAAATCTCCAAACACACGCAGACACACGGGGAGAGATGGATCACAAGTGTAAGTGGTTTCTGGGTCAGGCAGCTAGGGATGGGGGGAGGCACGAGAATGGGAAATGGATGATGAGCAGGTAGAACTTGGGGTGTGCAGAGCAGTGAAACTATTTCGTGTGACACGCTGTCATGGCAGATACAAATGACGAACCCCAATGTAAACTACGGCCCCCCGTCAACAGCAATGTATCACGACCGGCTGCTCAGCTGCAGCAAACGCATCGCGCTAACGCACACGGCCCACTATAGGGGCACGTGGGGCTGGAGGAGGCTGCGACGGGGTCTCTGCCATCTGCTCCCTTCTCTGTGAACCTACAGTGGTTCTAAACGATAAAATCTAAAAAATAAAAATCTGTTCCTTTTTTTTTTTTTTTAAAGAAACCATTTAAAAAGTTAAAAGACAAAAATAAAATGTACTTGAGGAACGTGAGCTTGACAAGGGACCCCAGACTGAACACGGCTGGAAGCGGGGCTCCCTCAGACCTCCCCGTCCACAGCTACGGCCGCTGAGCCCAGACTGCTCCTCTCGGACGCTCCGGCTTCACCCCCCCGCCCCGGCTGCACCTGTCCTAGGCACTGGTGTAAGGCCTCGCGTGAACAGGTGACGGAAACAATCTGTACAGTTTCAGGTGATTTTTATTTTAAATTAAGTTAAATTCATATTGGGCCTTTCTCCATCTTTGGTTTATGGAAGTTACCTATTTAAGTTTTTCCAAAATTCTTTCAATCTAATGATAAATTACGTTGTCCCCTGGCACACACAGACACACACACAGTAGGGTCTACTTTCAGAAAAATAAAGTCACATAGGACATCATGTGACTAAAAAATACTACTACCAGCATCCTTTGCCAACCTTATTAACTTCGTAATTTTCTTATTTATCATTTTCTCTAAGCTGTTAAGCTGACATTTCTCGGCATGCCCCGTTTCTGGTGGGTTTGTTCCCCTAGAACGGGGGCCCCCAACCCCAGGCCGGGGCCCAGTACCAGTCCGCGGCCTGTGAGGAGGTGAGCGGCAGGCCAGCGAGCGCGGCTGCATCCGTGTCTGCGGCCGCGCCCCTCCCCGCGCCCGCATCACCGCCTCGGCTCCACCTCCCCGGAAACCCGCTCACTCTCGCTCCTCGGCCACATCGGAGGCGCAGAGCAACGCACCCACCCGCGCCCGAGCGCAAGGCCCCTCTGGGGAGAGGCGCTGTGACCACATCTGCACGGCGGCCTCATGGGGGGCGCACGGGCAGGAGAGCGACTCGGTGACATGGCCACGAACCGCTGAAGGCCGCGTGTGGAACAGCGTGAGCACGGGAGCTGACACACCCTGCCACCCGCGGGCACCGGGGGCCTCCTGGCCCCTCACGGCCTCTTCCCGCGCCCCCACCCCCTGCACCACCCTGGGCACGCGAACAGTCCGAGGACGTGCAGGGCACGGTGCCCGCCCTGGGAGGGCAAAGGCCCCGAGTGCGGAGGGCGCAAAGCCCTGACCCTCACCCCTCGTTTCCCCTGGGGAAGAAGAGCCCACGCGGAGTCACACGCGGGTGGCTGTGACGTCCCGCGTGTCCTTTTTAAATAACAACAGGGCGCGTTACTGGCATGGAAACGCGCACTTACAGGGCAACACCTGAATCGCCCACTGCCAGCGCACCGTCGGGAGAGCACGCACGGTGTCCCCGAAGTCCCCACGGCGTCCACTCTGGGCAAGGGACAGAAGAATGCCTGCCTGTCTGCGGGGCGCCCCGTCCCCGCCAGGCCCACAGACGCCCTCACCGCGACCGCATACGGCCGGCACCTCACACTTAGAACTGCTAAAGGGTAAAATCCCACCCAGACGTACGCCCCGGGCCGGCCACCCCGACAGTTCCCACGTCCGGCTGCGGTCGCGGTCCCCAGCTGGCAGGCGTTCCTTCGCTCACCTGATCTTGGCCTCCACGCCAACGGAGACCAGGCCGCTGGCCGGCTCGGCAGACGCAGGCCGCTCGGGGGCCGGGGCCGGCTGCTTGCCGCCGTCCGCGTCGGCGTCGGCGTCCTCCTCCGCAGACTGCTCTTTGATTTCTGCTGCATAGGGACGAGAGAACAGAGCGTCATTCCTGCCCTGACACGCACCTTCGGTGACTTTACAAAGCGCCCATCGCAAAGGAAAAATACACCAGTGATACTGCTCGACTAAAACAGGGAAGTTTATGCACGTAATTAACGGTATCATTTATGATTATTCTCTGTTGCAACTTTCAAAGCATGGCACACTTTTCCTTGTCCCCAAATTACAACTGCCCTGGAGAAGAAGTTTCATCCCAGGAATAACCGTCAAGGGCTTATAAGACTCAGAATTACGGCTGCTCGTCCAGAGAACAAACGGATTTCGATGTGACTCGTTAAAAAGAAGTTCCTTCACAATTAACATACTGAAATGATCATTAATTCAAAACAATCTGTCCACCCCAATTATCTGCCATCGTAACAGCTAAGTCATCGAAAAGAACACAGCCTCCGTCCCCAGGACTCCGAGCCCCAGCGCCTCACACGCAGCTTCCAAGGAGGTGACCACAGGGGGCTCACAACATGGTCACCCCGACACCACTAGACCGGCCGTGCTGCCATTCCACGCTCATGGCTCGGTCCCTCTGGCCCTCCCCGCCCACCAGGCCGACACCCGCACGTGTGCACCTCGGGGCTCTGGAACCGGCACCTCGGAGTGGCCACACTCCCCACCTTCGCCTCAGCCCTCCCTGCCCTCCAGGCATCCACGCTCCCGCCGCAGGGGGCCTACGGGGCCACTCCACCACCCAGGCCCGCTCCCTCACAGGCCTCAGGACATCCTGGACGCTCCCAGCACCCAGGGCCGCCCCCCCCCCTCGTGCGGCCTCCACCGTCAGTGAGCAGGAGACACACGACCGGAGCTCCAGGCCCTGTCCTGACCGCACGGGACACGTCCAGCGGCCGGACACGGACGCCCACGCCGAATCTGCTCTCGTGCCACTCAGGCCGGCTCCCAGGCCCACCGCCCTGCTTCCGTGCCCATCCGGGTCTTCCAGATTCAAACGAACTGCAGGGAACTGTTTTGCCAAATGAAAGAGTCTGAGAACTATCAATCATTCGGTTAGAAAATCTACAGTTTTGAATCCTGTCAAGTCATGAAGTGAAGGGAGAGATGAGGAATCTAACAGATGGTTTGGATTCCTCTATTTAAAGTAACACGTTTCTGTACTTGAAACAGAAAAGTTTTAACCATGAATTAAGTTCTTGGGGGGGCCTGTCATCACAAATGCCAGTCCTGCCTACCCTCAGCCACAAAACTGACACAGAGTGCCTACGTTCAGATCTACAAATACGAAACACATCTGTATCAAAGAATAATTATAAATACTTTTGCGAGGGTCACTACATTAAAATTTCAAATCTCTTTTTCATAAAAGACACCACAAACAAAATGAAAAAAATGTCGCAGGCTGCAAGAAAGCATGTGTAGTCCGCACCCCCAAAAGCCATTCACATCTGGATAGGTAAACCACCCCACAGGTGCACACGACGCCTGACCCTGCAGAAAAGGGATGAAGGACAAACCCCACTCCCCTCCCCCGCCCACCATCCGAGCTGCGGGCCGGCGGCTGCTCTGCGGACCGTGTGTCCAGCCTGCTCTGCGCGGAAGCCCGGCCGGTCCACACCCCCACACCCCAGGACACGACCGAAGTGAGCATGTGGCTTCCGCAGCCCCGGAAAGGAGGCAGCTTGTGTGCCACGGACCAGGCGCCTTCTTCCCCATGGACTGTGACGCGGACTCGTCCGGCCCCCGCAACAGTGCAGCAGGTGACAGTGACACTCGGCGGGGGGGTGGGGGGGGCGAGAGGGAAGCAGCGAGTCCTCAACGCCCCGGGGATGGGCGCCCCATCAGTCTGGGCCTGTACTCGCAGGAACACTGCCCGAGAAAAGTACCTGGCTTTGATGGAGCTACAGCTGTGCTTGGGGGTCCCCGTGATCGCGGTCTCACTCACGCCGTGCTTGGGGGTCCCCGTGATTGCGGTCTCACCCCCGTCATGTTTGGGGGTCCCCGTGATCGCGGTCTCACCCGCGCCATGTTTGGGGGTCCCCGTGATCGCAGTCTCACCCGTGCCGTGTTTGGGGGTCCCCGTGAACACGGTCTCAGCCCCACCGTGTGTGGGAGTCCCCATGATCGCGGTCTCACCCCCGCCGTGCTTGGGGGTCCCCATGATCGCGGTCTCACCCGCGCCGTGCTTGGGGGTCCCCGTGATCGCGGTCTCACCCCCACCCTCGCGAACAGACGCTGGCACCGGGCGTGGGAAAAACTTAAGGTAGGTCAGGTGCTGAGAACAGGTCTGAAAACCACACGGCTCTTTTCACGCTGTATCACAACATTTGGTGGCCACGTGACGTGCCGTCACTTGGGAAGCAGGCCAGGGGGCCGCAGGGGACGCAGCTCGAGGACAAGCACCTGGAGAGGGCCGGAAGTTGCTCTGCACTGCCCGCTCGGGACAGAAAGCGGCGCGATCGGCTAGAGAGACCGCTCTGTTCGGAGTGTCACACGATGACTACGGAGAAAAATGGCTTTAAGCACCACTGCATTTCCACCAGAGAGGCCCAGAGCCCGTGTGGAACACGCTTTTTTACACCACTCCTCTCACTAGGTAATGAGAAAGGGTCAGAGTTGAGAGAGGAAATGAAAAATGGAGAGGAGGAAGGAACGAGCCCCAGAAGTTTCCAGAGGCCGAACCAGATGCAAGCCGGGCCCCACGTCACTGCCACTGCCGGCTCGTGTAGCCTCGACCCCCAACCCCGATCCCTCCCGGAGAGGACGGCCTGTCCGCTTTCATCGTGCTATCCTTTCCTCTTTGTCCCCCTCGGAGAAGATGCGTGGTATTGTTAGGGGTTTTGGTTGGTTGGTGGTTTTGTTTTGCCGAAACGAAGAAGTGACCTGTCCCCTGCCCCTCACTCTCAGATGGGACCTAACAGGAAACGGCAAGGTCCAGCACGGATGGGGACGCCGGGCTGCTGGGTTTTCAGGCCCACGACCTTGAAAACAGGCTCGAAGCGCCGGCAACTTTTAGACAAATTTTTTTTTTTTTTTTTTTTAAAGAAATGGCATCGGGGATGGGCCTAATCTACAACGAGACAGCACGAGGCCAGCTCTACGAGCTCCCTCTGTCCTGTCTCTGCTCCCCCGGCTATCATCAGCACTGGTCCCCGCCTGCACCTGCTGAAGACACTGCAGGGCCTGGGGGTTTGGTGGCATCTCTGGTCTGGATTTTGTTGTTCGGGTCATTTGTCCTTTAAGGAATAAAGAAGAATCTGAGGACTGCTTCCTAGGGAGGAGTTCCAGCCACAAGAGAGAAAAAGAAAAAGGTGTCCACAAATAGGAGAAAGTATACATAGTAACAGAAATCTATCTTTTCAACTGTCACGTTTCACTGAGTAGACGAAGCTGGATCTCACTACCTGTCAGAGCCAAGGCAGGACAATTACGCTGGTGTCTCTGTCTCGCTCTCTCTTCTCCGCGCCCAGGTCTTAGTTTGTCAGAGTTTGGCAGCAGAGTGTGAAACTGGCTGCTCTGACTGAAGATGGCGTTATCCAAGTTTCCAGCCAGAGATGTCACCCGAAGATGCTGTGGATGAGAGGGCTGCGGTCCCAGTGACAGCCGAGGAGAGAGCTCTGAGGCCGATTCCTGGCTAGCCACAGTGCACTAGTGAGCACTCATGAGGGCCACCGTGGGCCTGGGCCTGAAGCGAGCTCGCTAACCTCTCAACTTCTTATATATAACGGCGGACGGCAGTGAGCTGTACCTGAGCCCCGCTCTTACACAAGGCGGCTCCCCCGCTCCCTACTTGCCGTGACAGTTAAAATCGAAGGGTCGGGCTCACACGGTCCGGAATTCGCATCCCAGCTCAGTCACGTGCTAACAACGTGCGTATTACTCAACCTCGTCTCCGTTTCACTCTGCAAAAACCAGCTAGTGTAAAACTGTCTCTAGGATCAAAAAGATAATCGTGTGAACACTCAGCCCGGTGCCCTAAGTACGTACAGTGACGTGCGGGCACGTGGCTGCGATTCTGATGATCTTTGTTCACACGCACGTTCTAACTACCCGCTTCCCCATGGGGCGACTCGCTCATCACCCGCTAGATACTGACCTGTTCGGCAGATCGCACGTTACTAAATCGCACTGTGGGGAGTAAAGGGGATAAAGAGGACATTTATTTAGCCCCTCCTGGCTGTGTGCCAGGGAGTCCATACATCATTACTGTGCAATGGTTTTTTTTTTTTTTTTGCCAAAGAAAATTTTGAGTGACTACTGTGTACCATAGGTTCTGTTCGAACAGCAGCCAGTACCAAAATAGAGCCCGATCCCTACTCTTAATGGATCTCGTCGGGATTGCAGTCTTGGGCTGGAGCATGAACCTCAGAAATGAAGTAACTCCCGAGGCCACAGTCCCGAGGAGCTGTCCGCGGACTGTGGGACGAGATCCGAAAAGGCAGAGTTTCCTCTTCGGCTTCCAGCGCTGCCCAGTAAGAGTGCAGGGACAACACGTACGTCACAGCCACGTTCACGGAAAGCAGATACTCTGAATTCGAACTGTAAAATTATTTCCCTCGGAGATTAAATAATTTAATTATAGATAGATTTCTGTTACTATGGCATACTATAGATAGATAGATAGATAGATAGATAGATAGATAGATAGATAGATAGATAGATTTCTGTTACTATGTGTAATTTCTCCGTGGGGCGGGGGGAGCCGCCTTGTGTAAGAGCAGGGGTAGGAACTGCTCACCGTCGTCCGCTGTTACCTTTGTGCCCCCCAGATTTGCCCACCTCAGGCGCTGCCATCGAATGGCGGGCACAGGCTGATCCAGTTCTCTCAGGATCCTGGGGGCCCGTCGTCCGGTTCTGCGGTATAGTTACACCACGCGCCGCGACGGCGTGACAGACCGTGCGACGCCAAAGCCACCGCAGTGTCCAGTTACAGGCTGGCTCCTCGGTCAGTGCGGTCCGTCCTTCCCGGGCACCGTATGTATCTCCCAACAGATTTTTTAAGTGCATTTAATCAAGAATTCTCAGATCTTGGAGGGAGAAGCTACATCTTCATTTTTACCAACCCCTGAGACGTAGGCATCTAAACGTCCATTTCGTTAGGAACGTACGTACGAGCAGAGTGGGACAGCGACACCCGTGTCCCTGACGCCAGCGGGAAGCAGATGATTTCTTATTGCACCCCACGTTTGCGGATACCTCAAAATATCATCGACTCTCAGCCCTACTTCAAAATCACAGGAATTAGTAAATTTCATAATTTAAGTGTAAATAAAAATACTACAGACTTACAAATCTGGCTTCATACGATTGATAATATTTCGATATGACTTTATCTTTGTAGTCGTACGTATTTTATTTCATCCACTCTTAAACGCTGTTTGGAAAAGGGCTGGCTGCAGGGGCCGACGGTGCAGAAAAGCGCCGTCCACGGGAGAAGGTGCCCCGGGCTGAGCGCCCCACGAACGCGGACACTACACCTGTCTCACGCCCCCGAGCCTGGCACGAAAGCAGCACGATGATCAACACAGGCCACGCGCAACGCACCACGGAGCGAGCAGGTGACTCTTAGAACACAAAGAGACACACAGAATGAACAAAGACACCGAGAAAAATGCACAGACTACGGTAAGCGGGCTGGTCTGGTGTCTACGAATGCTGGTAGTCGACGCCGGCACGGTTTGTCCTGGGCATCAAAGCAACAGGCTCCCACGCTCGGACACCAGTCAGCGCAGCAGGAACGACCCTTCTCTCCTAACGCCCTCTGCCGCCACCGACGGCCCCTTCCTCCTGTCACACCGGGACCGCGGAAGGAGGTGTCGCTAAGAACACCCTGCCCACGGCATCTGAAACAGGGCCACATGAGAAACAGCGGACACTTCGCTGATCCCACTTCTCCTCACTACAGTATCAATACCGACTATTAATATCAGTAGTCACTGCTTTCACGGAGCGTATGGACTTTAAAATGCAAGCAATACAAACAAAAATGTGAAACGCTGGCTTTCTCTAGGAGTTACCACTTTTATAGAGAATTTACTCTCTTTGTACTTATCTATAGTTCCATAAATTTTCACAAATATGCGTGAGTGTTATAATTTTTAACCTGATTTTTTAAAAATGCACGCACCAAGGATGAACAAATATACGATACTCACCAAGAACCTAAACACACACTGACCTTAATTAAAATAGTAATGGATAAGAGTCAACTGCTCTCTGGATGTTTAATGTAGTTATGAAAAGCATTTCTTTTAGTTTTCCTATATAACTTCTTTAAAATGCGTTTTTAATGGGTATTCACTGTCTACAATTAATTTAAGAAACTAAAACCAACATGTTATGACATTTCAATATACATGTTCACCACCTAATAACAGCTATTTATAGCATCCTAATCTCCTGCTGAGAAATAGATTTAGTTAGGCCTCACAATTCAGCGCAAATAACATGCAGTGAATGTCACAAGTTAACTCACATGCATTCGCTCACGTAAACCTACGACAGCCTGACGGAGACAGGTGTGAGGTCCAGGTTCCACACACACCAACAAGTAAGTCTATTACTATTACTGTTCCACAGACGCTGGCAGGAGACATGAGACCGCGGGCCCGAGACAAAGGACTTCACCACTCACGGCAGCAGGCAGCAGGCGCGTGACGCTGCTGCTGCAAGCTCCTTCTAGCCCCGGTCTCACGGGGGAGACAGTGTGACCTCAGATATACGCTCACACGCGCAGTGAGCAGCCGCGTAAGGAAGGACAGAGCGCCGTGGGGAAGCCACTCACTGCCTCCAGAGCGAGCATCGGAGGAGCCTGTCCTCTGTCCCGGGGGAGACGTGGCCTCCTCCTCCACGCTGCCCACCACAGACTCAACCCCGAGAGACGGCCCAGGCGAGCAGCAGTCAGGGCCCTCTGTTCTCGACCCGCACACGAGACACGACAGGTGGGGCGGGAAGAGGCCTCCCTGAGCCTCCCCCTACAGCAGCCCCCGTCACCGTCTCCGTCTCACAGACGGGGCGGCACGTGAGCGGGGAAGGAGCGGGGCTGGCTCCTGGGTCGGTAGAAGAGCGCGGCGTGTGCGAGCTGAAGTCGAGAGACTGAAGGAAACAAAGCAGCGACACGACAAGCAAGAGGGACCACGGGAAGCAACAGCAACACTTCTGCAGACCATGCCGGTAACGCGGAGGGGCCACGAGAAAACACAGAATCCGAAACGCTGACGTGATGAGAGAAAATCAGTCCAGGAAGACACAACACATGCGACAAATGAGCACGATCATTACTGCTTCCCAGAGGGAAGAAAAAAAAGACGGAATGGGGAAAAACATGCGAGGAGTCTACGGAAGAAAACACTCGTGAAAGCAAGACTGAAATGTGCGGATCAAAGCAGCTCGACCAAAGCAGCCGAGGATGGGCAAGCCGGCTCCCTGGCCCGGCCCCGAGCGGAGGAAGCACATGAGAGGGAAGGAAGCGGGGGGCGGGGGGCACCTCCACAACCCGAGCTATGAGCACGGCCCACACAGGGAACCCCCCCCACCCCAGTACCCAGCCGTGCTCCCGTCATGGGAGCCCCCCGTCCCCAGGGAGCCCTCCCGACCGTGCTGGGAGCCCAGGACGGGGCTGCTTCTGAAACAGACGGGGCCAGAGACGGACACGTGAACTCGGCGGGTCCAAGAATGCCGTCTGCCTGACGCAGAGACGCTCCCTCCGCTCGGAGTGGACCAGAAATCAAGCAGCACCCAAGCCTGCAGGCGACCGTCTCCCACGGGGGGCCGGCCACAGAGTGACGCTGACTCTGGAGCGAGGGAGACTCATGGACACGGACGACGACAGTTCAGCGGTGAGCAGAGGGAAGCGTGAGTCCAGGGAGGCAGATGAGGGTAAAGGGGTCGAATATATGGCGACGGAAGGAAATTTAACTTTGGGTGGTGAGCACACAATACAATATACATGTGGCGTATTATTAACCTGTATACTTAAAACCAACATGGTTTTATTAACCAATGTCACCCCAATAAAGTTAATTTTTTAAAAAATAAGGCAGAGATGCAAAAACGCAGAAACTGTGTGACCACAGTGAGCCTGAATGAAGACAATTCAAACCCATCTGACTGCTGCACACGACAGTATATGACCTTTTCGCTTGGAATCTGAGTTATTTTACTTTTAGTAACAACATCCTAGCGGACTGACGCTAATAAAAGGACGTCGAGTTGCATACATTATCCAAGGAGACGACAGGGGGCTCTAAGGTCTGCTCCAGCGCCCAGAGAACCTTTTCATGAACCAACCACACGTCAGGATACAAAGAAAACTCCGGACACCGCCTCCTTCCACGACGGGCAGGCCAGGTCACCTGGAACCACCCTCCTCCCACTGAAGTCAGATGAGACAGCGGCGTGAAACGTTCTGAACAGAGAACAAGTCTCCAAAGCACCAGGAAACTGACAAGCGGCGGGGAACAGCGCCCCACGAAGCTTCAGGAGAGCAGGTGAGGAAGGTGACTCCCCGTTCGGGGCTGCGTTTCCCCGGGGGGTGTACAGCTCCTGAGGAGGCGACAGATTCACGGATGGTCCTAAAGTCTACAACCACCCAAGGATGGCGGTTCGAAGGTGGCAGGAGCCCCAAAGGGCTGGACATCCCGAGCGAGAGAAATAAGCCAGTCTTTGCAAGGACTGCCGCACAGCCGTGAGTCACGTGCTCAGAGAAGAAAACACGGCCGTGGCCTGGACCGCGGGGGGACCGCGGGGTCTGAGGTAACTAGTGCCCCCGGCACCTGCAAAAAAAACAAAGGAAAACTACCCTTGGAGGGAAAAAAGTTATCAGTCTATTTCTACAAATAAGCTGTCATGTACATCGTCCAGCACACGGCGACCAGTATCAGCACCATGAGGAGACAAGTGACGTAGGGAGACTGGGCGGAAGCAACTGAAACAGCCACACCCCCCAGATCTGGGAACGAACAAAAACTTTAACCCAAATGCAGAAGGTAATAGAACGTCCAGCATTACAATTTTCAGGAGGAAACTAGAAATTATAAAAAGTGATGTTGCACATTTAAAAAATAAAGAAAATATGAAATATATTAAGTGGGCTCAATTGATATATATATATATATAAAAGAGTGGACAAAGCTAAAAGGGTGTAAGTAAGCGGGAAAGGTCTGTCTAGAATAAAGAGCAGAGGTGAAAGGATACAAAATACGGAAGAGGAGACGAATGGCCACAAACAGTGACACAGGCCAACGAGCGTTCAGAGAGGAGGAAGAATGGGCAGAAGCAGTATCTGATTATGTAACAGCTGAGGATTTTCCAAAACCAAGGAAGACTTCAAGAAACCTCAAATTCCACAATGTGAAGAGTACAAAACCAGCGTTATATCAAATTAGAAATTATTAACTAAAATGAAATCCACACAAATACTTGGACATTTTTAAAAACTTTCTCAAGCATCTCACAAGTCAAAGGAGACATCAAAACCACAATTACAAACCACTTAGAAAATAAGAATAAGAAAAATAATTCATAGGGAAAACATTAAAATCATATGAAAAGAGATACAAGCCTTAAACATTTTATTTTTTGGTTTAGTAATTAATGAAAATTAGCAAATTAAACACTTAACTCCTAAGTTTATATCCCCCCAAATGTCTGCAACATGATACAGGTTAGCAAAATTACAAAGTACGAGACAAACATATAAAAAAAACCTTGTTTTTATATATTAGCAATGTGCAATTAGAAACCAGTTTCTTCAACTGTATCATTTTTAGCGGCTCCCCAAGAAATGAAATAATTAGTAAAACTCACAAAAAACAAACAGGATCTGTATGCGGAGAATTACAAATCACCAGTGGATGTCATCAAAGCAGCTCCACACGGAGAAACCTTCTGGGCCGTGAAAGGGAGACTCACACAGTAAAGATAAGATGTCCCTTCTCCCCCCGCCGATGTACAGATGTAACACGATGTCCATTAAAACCCACGCAGGATTAATTGTAAATAAAGACACAATGATCCCAAAATGTATATGAAAGGCAAAGGAAAAAATGGCTAAACGGTTTTGAGAAAGAATAAAGTTGGTAGACTCACACTTATATACAAACTTGCTTCTAAACAAAAACCTATACATGAATGTTCTTAGTTTTTCGTTTGTGTTTGTTTGTTTGTTAGAGAGCCCCAAACTGGAAACCACCCAAATGTCTGTCAACAGGCGAATGGTTAAACGAGCTGCGGTCATCAATACAAAGTAACAGGACTCGGCAACCAAAAGGAACAATCACATCCGTATGTGACAACCTGGATGACTCTAAGGCATTAAACTGAATGAAAGAAGCAGCCTGAGAAGGCTACATGTTCGTCTTACCTATTTGGGAATCTCAGAGACCAAATTATAACGACGGAGAACAAATCGGTGGTTACCGAGGGTTAGTGAGGAGAAAGATGCGACTTTAAAGGGACAGCACGAAAGGAGTTTTGGGGTGATGGAGAAAGCAAAACGAGGCCAAACAAAAACTTCTTAGTGTGAAGGTGTCATTTAACCTCGTGGTAAAATACGGAAGAAAGGATTCAACAGACGTTCGCCAACTCCTTCGGTGCGTGAGAATGGAACAGACATGCCAGGGATAATCTAGGGAAAGTTCCCTCCAGGTGGGACCTCAAAAGGCCTGCAGCCTTGGAGAAACTGACAAACCAGGGAAAAGTTCTACTAAAAATGCACAGCTGGGCGGAGAACAGGACGGCAGTAAGCAGGAGCCGAAGGGCTGGGGACACGGGGAGATGCTGCTCAAAGGGCCCAAAACTGCAGCTACAGGATAAGTGAGTCCAGAGATGCAGCGTGCTAACGTGATGACGACAGCTAACGCTGCGCTATACTGAGCATCTGCTGAGAGAGATTTCAGATAAAGAGAAAGCAGGAGAAGCTGTATCAAGTTCAGACAAAGCAGACTTCGTAACAAGCGACGTTATCAGGAATAAAGGGAGCATTCCGTAACGATAAAGGGGTCAGTGCTCCAAAATCACATCATAATCCTCAACACGTGAGGAGTGACAACAGTGTAAGAACAACACGAGGCAAAATCGACAGAACTGCAAGGACAGGTGCGTGCGCCCGTCACTATACATGGCGATGTTGACGCCCACCTGTCAGAACTGGACGCGGCAGGCACATAATCTGTAGGGACCTGGCTGAGCTCAACAGCATCCTTGAACTGGACACAATGGACATCTACAGACTACTCCGTCTAACCCCAACAGACCACGCCCTGGGCCACAAAAAAAACAGATTTAAAACAGAAGTCACGCAACGTCTGCTCTCGGACCCCAGTGGAATTAAACTAGAAATCAGTCACAGAAAGATCACTGAAAAGGGCCAAAATATTTGGAGGTTAAACAACATACTCCTAAATAACACATGGATTAAAGAAAAAAAAAGTCACGAGAAATTTTTAAATATTTTGAACTGAATGATAATGAAAATACAACTTATCGAAATTTGTGGGGCGCAGCAAAAGCAGAGCATTGAGGGAAATTTATAGCATTGAATGTATATCTTAGAAAAGAAGACCTAGAGTCAATCAGCCAACCTTCCACCCCGGAAATCAGAAAAAGGGCAAATTAAATCCAAAGCAAGCAGGGGAAAAAAAAAAAAAAACCCACAGTACAAATTAGAGAAGAAATCATTGAAAAACAGGAAATCAACAGAGAAGAAAAAAAAAAAAACAATGAAACCAAAAAGCTGGATCTTAGGAGAAAAACATCAAAATCAATAAGCTTCTATCCATTCAGGTTGACTAAGAAAAAAATAGGGAGGACACACATTACTATTATCAGAAATTAAAGAGGAGACAGCACTACAGACAGCTTCCAGAACGGAAAGCACCAAGCCCACATGGGTTCGCTGGTGAATTCTACCAGACACGGAAAGAAGATATTCTCTACAGTGTCTTCTGGAAGACAAAAGCAGAGGAAATCCTTCTTCATTCCTTTTACAAGGCCGGCATTACTCTTATACCCTACCCGCCAAAAAAACACAAAAAACAAACAAAAAAAATAGACGAAGACTATAAGGAAAAAGAAAGAAAAACTAGAAACCAGTATCTCTCATAAACATAAATGCAAAACTCCTCAACAAAATATTAGCAAAGCAAATCCAACAATGCAGAAAAAGAATCGCACACCACAACCAAGTGGGATTTACCCCAGATATGCAAGGCTGGGTCAACATTTGAAAATCAATTAATGTAATCCATTGCATCAATAGGCTTTAAAAAAAAAAAAACTAGAATATCATATTGATAGACGTAAAAAAAATTTTTTGATAACATCTAACACCCATTCGTAATTAAAAAAAATCTCAGTAAACTAGGAAGAAGGGGAATTTCCTCGACTTGATAAAGAACTGCTACAAAGAGAACACGCCGGCCAATATCACGTTCAGTGGTGAGAAACTAGAAGCTTTCCCATTAAGATCGGAACAAGGAAGGACGTGTGTCCTCGTCACCACTCCTTTTCAACCTCGTATGGAAGGTCTAGCTACTGCAATCATGCCAGAGAAGGACATAAAAGGCACACTGACTGGGAAGAAGGAAAATAAAACCGTCTTTGTTTGCAGGTGTCCTGATCATCTACGCAGAAAATCCTTAAAAAACAACAAAATTAAAACTCCTGGAACTAATAAGCAATTATAGAAATGTTTCAGGATACAAGGCTAATTTACAAGAGTCAATTACTTTCCTATACACAAGCAATCAACAAGTGGAATTTGAAATTTAAAAAACATATACTAGTAACATTAGCAGCACCCAAAAATGAAATAGCTGGGTATAAAGCTAACAAAATATGTAAAAGATCACATAATAAAAACTACAAAACTCTGATTTTAAAAAATCAGATAATAAATGGATATTCCACATTCGTGGATTGAGGACTCAATACTGCCAAGATGTCAGTTCTTCCCAATTAGACCTGGAGATTCAATGCAACCCTATCAAAGTCCCAGCAAGTTCTCTTGTGGATACTGACAAACTACTCCTAAAGTTTCTGTGAAGATCCAGAATAGCCAACACGATATTGAAGAACAAAGTAGGAGAGCGGACACCACGTGACTTCAAAACAGCTAGACATCTACAGTAATGAAGACAAAGCAGCACTGATGAAAGAACAGGAAATGACGTATTAATAAAACAAGAGAGAGCCCAGAACTGGACCTATGTAAATAGTTCACTGAGCAGAGGCAAGACAGCAGGGAAAGATGGTCTCAGCAGACGACGCTGGAACGACGGGACGTCCACGCACTCACGCAGAATAAATCTGGACACGGACCTTACACCCTTCACTAAACTAACCCAGAAGGAATCTCAGACCTCAGCGTGAAAGGTAAACCTATAAACCTCCCAGAAGATAACCCAGGAGAAAACCCAGACGGCCTCGGATTCGTCGCGAACTTTTTAGATACAACAGCAAAGGCGTGAGACAGAAGAGAAATAACGGATAGCCTGGACTTGGTTAAAATTACGAATTTCTGATCTGTGAAAAACAGCGTCGAGAGAAATGGGGAAATATTTGCAAATGACATGTGACAAAGGGCCGTGATCCTGAATCCACGCGGAAGACAGTCTGGATTCCTGCAGAACTAAACGTGCTCTCGCTCACCCCAGGGCCCTGCTCTCGCTCACCCCAGGGCCCAGCGCCCGGGCTCAGGGTTTACCCAGAGGAGCTGAGAACCGTCCACACAAAACCTGCCCGCAGATGTTGGCAGCGGCTGTACGTACTCACAACTGACAGACCTGCGGCGCGCCCGAGACACCCGTCGGTAGGGGAACGGCTGAACCACTGTTCACGCACACAACAGACTCTTAACCGCTGTCAAGCCGTGAGGAGACCCTTCAGTGTGCACTGCTAAGTGACAGGAGCCCCTCTGAACAGGCCACGTGCGACGTGGTCCAAATGCATGACGATGTAACAGGCAAGTGCAAGGAGAAGCTGCCAGGGGTTTGGGGTGGTGGCAGGGAAGGTGGGGAGTGATCAGGCAGAACAAGTGGCATCTTTAGGGCAGTGAAACGACTCCGTGTGACACGGTAACGATGGACACATGTCAGGACACATTTGTACAAATCCACAGAACGGACGACACCAAGAGTGAACCCCGAGGTAAACTGCGGACTTGGGGTAACAA